>CAUYON010031409.1:0-12125 GCA_963573935.1 Arctocebus calabarensis
GCCCTATTTAAAAATTGTGTAGAAAATGAACACCAAAAGGGTGGAGTAAAAATAGTATATAACCCCTAGACAAAAGATGTATCAGAGGCTCTGGTGCCTTTCATTTCTTGTATTCCTCTCTATCTACTAAATCTGATCTTATCACTGATCTCTGTGGTCCACGGGTTCATCCTTCATATCTGCTCTCCAAGACCAAGGACCTAATACAGGAAGAAATTCAGTCAGCAACATCAGGCAGAGGTGCTCTCTAGCTTCTCCACCTTCTCTGGTTCTCCTCTTTAAACTTTGCAGGTCACCCGTGTTGTCTTGGTTAGCTGCAGTGAGAGAAAGATGGGTTCCAGTTTGTACTTGTGGCTTTCTAATAATCATTGTAGATTACCATTTGTCAGGGCAAGTGCTAGTTTATGCTGCTTGGAAACTGCATGCCTTGCTGATTTACAGCAACTTCGGTGTCACCCATCAGCAAATCCAGTGTAGATAGCAGACTTTTTCACCTGTTCCTTTTGTCCTTTTCAGTTTCCAGTGAGTGAATTTTCTCAGATCCACTGATACAGAGTTTGTCATTCAAGGCTGGACAGGGGACTCCAGTTTCCTAGGCCTGGGCAATTTCATGTAAGCCTGGCCAGGCCTCTTCTGAAAGGAATGCCCTGCCATTTTGGTCCAAGCTGGAGGGACTGTATTCATCAATTAGTTAATATACTCATTAAATTGAAAAGGTATCTCCCATCTACTAAGTCCTGGTCAAATATAATTCTGAAGACTGTATACCTATGACAAAGGACCCACAAGGAGACTTTCTACCTGGGTCTTTCCCTCTGCCAGAATCTCTGGTGCTTTTTATTCCTTCTGTATTCCTTTCTGTCTCATAAATCCTATCTTACCACTGGTCTGTGTGGTCCGTGACTTCATTCTTTGAATCCTGGAGACCAAAGACCTACTATAGAAAGAAATTCTGGTCATACCATCAACCACCTCCATTTTGAGGTTTTTTTTTTTAATTTTTATTAAATCATAATTGTGTACATTGGTGCAATCATGGAACACAATGTGCTGACTTTATATACAATCTGAAATATTTTCATTGAACTATTTAACATAGCCTTCATGGCCTTTTAATTACTATATGAAGACATTCATATTCTACACTTAGTAATTTTCACTTGTACCCTTTTAAGATAACCCGTAAGTGTGATCCCACCAATAACACTCCCTCCACCCATCCTCCCTCCTCTCCCCCTCCCTTGCCCCTTTCCCCATTTCTTGTGCTATAACTGGGTTTTAGCCTTCATATGAAAGCTATAGATTAGCTTCATAGTAGGGCTGAGTACATTGGATACTTTTTCTTCCATTCTTCAGATACTTTGCTAAAAAGAATATGTTCCAGCTCCATCCATGTAAACACAAAAGAGGTAAAGTCTCTACCTTCTACAAAAATTATATAAGATCTCAACCTTGCAACAAATCTTTCATTCCATATCATCCATCAAACCATTACAGATACAGAAATAAAATGAACAAGGTTTATTTTTTCTACTTTATCCAAGAGTTTAATTTCTACTTTTTTTGGTCAAATATACTTTCAAAATGTACTCAGAATTTTCCTAAATACTATTTGGAATACTGTTCTCCACAATGATAACATTTATATTGAGATGTTACTTCAAATAAACAAGTTGTATTTTCCTTTCTTGGTCCAGAGATCATAGGATAAACACAACTTGTTGAGAGATATATATTCAAACTATACAAAATATTTTCTTCCCATGAGGACAGACTTTGCTCAATAAAATATGGGTCATGACTACTCATTGTATTTTTAAAATTCTACTTAGAGCAAGACTTCAAATACAATCTTTTTGTCAATGTCACATCCTTATTATGTTAATGAGAAAAAATAATCCATTCCTGTCCTGGCCACCGTTTGTTTGGAACTTGCAGGTTCTCCCCATGTCTATGTCAGCTTTCTCTGGGTGCTTCAGTTTCTTCTTGCACCACAAAGCTGTGCTCATGGGTGAATTGGTGTATCTAAATGTTATTGGTGCAGGCCCTTGGGCTCTCTATGGAATACAAGTTACCAAAGGCTGCCCAGAAGTCACAGTCAAGGCTTTACTTAGGCTTATGCTCCAGTGCAAGAAAACAACGCAAAGGAAAAAGTGCTCAGGCTAGTAGTCTAAAGGAAATTTGGAGAGCGCTTTAAAGAGTCTTAGGTAGGGAAAGGGTGATGCATAAACATGTAGAGGTGGAGATTTTCTTGCACCTGCCTAATTCTGTTACATGCTTCTTCATGCGTTGTGTGTCTCATTAGCATGTTACATCTCTACCCTCCGTGTGATTTTTGGCATTAGAATGAAGGTCACAGTAAGGTCAGTAGAGGGGTCTATTCTGGCCTGTGTGGTTAGGTCTACATAGATCTGACTTCTCAGCAACCACATAGTTGTCCTGAAAAACAGTAGTCACAAGTCAGCTCTCTGCTTACGTAGGCTGAATTCTGGCCATTGGAATATGTTTGCTTTAGGTCTCCTGCAGCTAGTTAGGTGGGGTTATGTTGACTTCAATGGACAGAGGTGACAGGTCCAAGGCCTCTCCCTGTGCTGTCTTGATAAATTGTCCCAGTGTGAGTGAGGGTGGGGGTGTGTGGACGTGCCCTACCATGAGATGGCTTTTTGGTCAGAGCTAATTCCTGCTTTATCCTGAGATGCCAGGACAGGCTGCAGCTGCTAGTAAGACAGACAGAACTGGAAGAAGTAGGTTGGCAAATGGATGAATGAATAAATTAATACAAATTATTATAAAACAAACATTTGTCAAGTATACAATAATTGTACAAATTTACTATAAACAATAAAATAGAAACCATATTTATTATTCTTTTTTTTTTTTAACATTTCTTTTTTTGTTTTTTTCAGTTTCTGGCTGGGACTGGGTTTGAACTCACCACTTCTGGCATATGAGGCTGGCACCCTACTCTTCTAAGCCACAAGTGCCACCCTGTTATTCTTTCTTTTAGAACCATGTGGAGGTTGTAGGTGCTGACAGTTTTTCTTTTGAAAACATTTATTCCTTGATTGAACCCACAACCACTATCACTGCTATCACTCACTGGTTCACCAGAAGATAGATAAATAATTATCTTACCCATTTTTATTGTTTTATTTATATTTCTTAAGTGTATGGATAGCACATATTTATATCAAGATTTAATAGTAGAAGTGTTTTGGTCTGTGTTTAGAAGTTCGGTACTGTTTTCATGACTAGAAATATGCCATACTGATACAGGTTTCTACATGCAGGGCTGAACAAAGGCCTCCATTTTCCAGGTCTAGGCAATCAGACTTTTTCTCTCCGAACTTCACTCTCTGAATATAAGCAAGATAGGAGAAAAACAATTTTTTTCAGTATTTCTTATAGGCTAGGCCTCTTCTGGAGTGGACTACTTTCCATCTTTTGCCCAGAGCTAGGAGGACTATATTCATTTGTTAATATACTCATTCATTTGCTAATCAACATTGAAGTCTACCAAGTCCTGGTCAAATGTAATTCTCAAAATCTCCCTATTTACAAAACAACCTATATCCCATAGATAAAAGACCTGTGTGGGGGGATTTCCCACTTGGCCTCCCCTCTCTGCTGGAGGCTCTTGTGTATTTCATTCCTTATGCTCCTTTCTATCTAATAAATTCTGTCTTATCACCGATCTGTGTGGTCTATGGGTTCATTCTTTGAATCTCTGAGACCAAGGACCTACTGCAGAAAGAAATTACATCAACCATAGGAACTATTGTTTCTATCAATTGGCTTATGGTGAGGTTGGATTTGTTACACATCTCTTAGAGTCTCATTCTCAAGAACCAATTCACAACTTTCAGTGAGGACTTACTGACTTGGGATTTGGATCTGGTTTCTGTATGTGGTTATCCCTTCTCTATTGCTTCATTTCTTTTAACTGATTAACCTTCATACAATCTGAAATGCAACTTGACAAAAGATTTTTGAGGTCATAAGCTAGAAATTTATTAGAAACTGGAGGTAATGCCTGTATTTCAAGGTTTGAGGTAACTCAACAAAAATAGTGGAATAAAAACAGCCATGATAATAGAAAAGGTACAATTTAACAAATACCAGATACAGCTCCATGTAATTTTTGTAAGTAAACTCACTACTTTAATCTTCACTACTGTGGAACAATTAGACATTAATAATATTATTCTCAGTTTAAATACAAAGACCTAAAACTTCAAGAGAAACTTTAAAATTGGTTTTAAGTCATCCAGCTTAAGTGACAGAAATATCTGAATTTAAATCTGCCTTTTGTCAAAGACCATATTTCTTAGTTAAATATATCTGCTGTTTTTTGAAAATAATTAGCCTATTTAAAAGAATTTATTTGATATTCAACTTTTTTATTTTAAAGGAATAAAAACAGTTTTAAAAGTCGTATCTCTGCATATAGCTCATTTACTTAATCTCATAAATCCTATTGAATGACATATAAGTTTTTTAGATAAAATTTTTTGTTCTTTTTACTGATCCTAAGGATAACATCTGCTTTGTACAACTATCTTAAAAATATCATCTTCCAGAATGATCAAATCTGACAAGATGTTTTAGCCAACTAATAAACAAAAACCATTAGTAGTGAAGGAGCTAAGGAAATTTTACGCTAAATTATGACTCCTTGATATGAAGAATATTTTGAATTAATCATGATTATAGTCATGGGAGTCCACTCCAGAAGAGGCCCAGCCTATATTATTTTGAAATAATCATGATTATTCAAGATCAGAAAGTGTTGGAAGAAGTGTTTCCGCTATCTACATAAAACCTGACTAACCTTGGCTGGGAAGCAAAAGGGGCTGCTGACCTCTTTTTCTGAATGCTAGCAGACCTGGCCCCAAATCATTCAAAACACAATACTTGCTTCTCAGGTTAATTTACAAGCCAATCTGTTTCCCTCCATCTATACATCCCCCCTTAGCAACCACTTACTGCACCTATAATTTCCACAATCTCCCCCTTCCCTTCTATAAAGGTCTCTGACTATCACTGAGACATCGGGTAATCATTCTTGTGTTTTCCCCCTTGTGAATGGTATTTAAAAATAAAAGTTTCTCTTATTAATCTGCTGTAATTGCGAGTTGATCTTGCAGCAAACCAACCAATGGGAAATGACGGGTTTGGCCATGATCCCTACAGTTGCAAAATGAAAAGGCATAGAGAGACACGCAGAATATCCAGGATCTGGAATTTATAGTGGAAATCCTTATAAAACAAAAATTTCTGGCAAAGCTTCCTTATTTCAGCCAATTTGAAAATGTGACAAGAACCATTTCTTACATGACGTTAAAGTACTTTGCTTGTCAAACATTACGAGAGAAAGAGAGAGATGTGTTCTGGGTCAGGTTCTAGTCCTAGTTTAAAACTGATTTGCCTGCTCATCACTGGAGGAGCACAGGTAAAAATTCTGTCTGCTCCTAGAGGTTTTATGGAAAGTTTGTGATGGGAGGTTTTGGAGGGTGGAATTGTCCACTTGCTATTGTTTTTTTTTTTTGCATTTCTAAAGAAATATCAATTAAGGCAAGTAAAATAACCTCCCTTCAACAATATGTCTATGAATAAAGTTTCCCTGGAGTATGTTGTTTTGACAAAACCTTATGATAATTTTGAGGTTTTGACTTAAACTTATAGAATATGGGAAAGCGAACATGTAGGAGAAAACCTGAAATTCATGATTAATTGAATCAACAAAGATACAGATATCAAACGTGAGTAATATGTAACAAATGCATTTGCAATTTAACAACAAATGCTTATTAGTTGAAAACCTGTCCTATCTCTATTTTCCAGGGGGGAATTCAAATCTTTTCTTTTTATTTTTCATTAAGTCATATATACACAGATCATGAGTACATTTATGCCTTTGTGGGAATCAACATGCTGATTATTTGTACAAATTGAAGTGCTTGCATCCTACTAATTAACATAGCTTTCACCTCATTTACTTAATCACAGTGTTAAGATATTTGTGTTCTATACTTGGTAGATTTGACTTGTACCCTTGCAATATGCTCCGTAGGTGTGGTCCATGATTCAAATTCTTAATAAAATTATTCAATATCTCTTCTTTAAAATGCCAACCTTCTAAATTTAAAACAATAGAATTCAATTCACAGGGAGGAAACAATAATTTGTTTTGGATCACTGCCAGCTGATTCTTGTTCCTTAGAAGCATCTCCATTGTGCATGTGTGTGTGTGTGAGTGCGTGTGTTTAATAATCAGAGTTGAATAGAAATGTGGGCAGCGCCTGTGGCTCAGTAAGTAGGGCATCGGCCCCATATACTGAGGGTGGCAGGTTCAAACCTGGCCCTAGCCAAACTGCAACAACAAAAAAAAGCTGGTCGTTGTGGTGCCTGTAGTCCCAGCTACTCAGGAGACTGAGGCAAGAGAATCACCTAAACCCAGGAGTTGGAGTTTGCTGTGAGCTGTGACACCACAGCACTCTACCAAGGGTGATAAAGTGAGATGTTCTCTCTATAAAAAAATAGTGAAAAATAAAAAGAAAGAAAGAAAAGAAAAGAAAAAACAAAGAAAGATCCTGTCTGTCCATGTACTAGATATCAGCTCAAAAGCAACTCTTCAGAGGATGACTTTTCCCAAGACCCAGTGTGAGTTAATTTTCTTTTCTTTTTTTTCTCTTCCTTCTTTCCTCCCTCCCTTCCTTCTTTCCTTTTTTTTTCTGACAATATCTGGATCTGCCACTCAGAGTCAGAGCAGTCGCACAATCATAGCTCACTGCAATCTCAAATTGCTAGGTTAACGTGATCTTCCTGCCTCAGCTTCCTGAGTAACTGGGAAGACAGGTGTACACAGCCAGGCCCAGATTTTTTCTTAGACACGAGGTTCTTGTTATGTTGCCCAGACTGGCCTAAGCAATCCTCAGGCCTTGGCCTCCCAAAGTGCTGAAATACAGGTGTGAACTACTGCAACGAGCCAGGTTAATTTTTTAATAGGATACTACTTTATTTCTCATAATCTATCTGAGTTCACAGGATGATTTGAACAAAATTTCTGATCCCTTTAAGGGAAATGACATTTGGAGGGTTTGTTTTGTTTTGTGCATTATTGCATCAGTAAACAGAGACCAGCACTATACTGTGGAAATATTAGCTGCTCAGAAATGTCATTGGAAAGAATATTCTAATGAATAAATAATCCACAACTCACGGCACAATTTGGACTAAAATCTTTATTTGCTTATCATCTTTGAAAAACAAAGCAAAAATTCTGAGAGGGTAAGTCTTTGTTCCATAATGCAAAACCAAACTTAATATTTCCTCCTATAAAATGATAGCAAGAAAACCTAATTGTGCTATCTTGCCACATGTCCTCCAAAGGGCCATCCACAATGGACCTTATGGCCCGCATAGCCTTCAAGAAGCCAGAGCCCTTGAACCACCAGCCCCACCAGAGCAGAAGAACGGAGAGGCCCTCAGCTGCTGGGGCACCCCTGCTTGCTCCGTCCCCCACCTCACTGAGAAACTCCACTGAACACAGTTTCCACATTAGATCTCCTGAAGAATGGGAGGGGCCGAGGGAGCCCCACCTTGTTATGTACTGTCAAGAAAGTTCCCTGCACTCAGCCAAAGAAAACATCAACAACGAGAAGAAAACCTAATTTGAGGAGAAGAAAGGCTGGAGAACCAAAGGGCAGAGTGACTCAGACCAGCTGACTGCAAGAAAGAGAAGGAGGAGAGAATGAGAAACATCAAGGGAGGAGAAGAGGGTAGCGGGGGGAAGGATGGAAGCATGGAGAGGAAGCCGGGGGGATGTGCTCGCTAAATGACAGAAATGTCCATGGTGTAAGGTAACTTGCTGGTCTTTTACGACCTCATCAACAATTGCTCAAGGGAGTGATTCCAGCAACCAGAGAAAAGACTGAGGATTGATAATAATAGTATTTTCCTCATGGTATCACTATGAGAATTAAAATAATTACTCGAATTTTTCCTGGAACGCATGAAGCTCACAGTGATAAACCTACAAAAAGAATTCATATAGTACATGATTAGCTAACTAAGAATTTGGGGGGGTTTCTCAAATGTTAAGTATCACTATTATTATTAACATTTTTACTTTGATTATTCTAGTGTATTAAGAATGAGATAATAGGATTATAATTTATGGACTTTGTGTATTAGTGCAGAGTTGCTGATTAACTATATGCAAAATTTAAAGTAAAACTTAAAACTATGTCTCAAGAAGCTGATCAAGGATAATTGACTAGGAATAAAGACACAAAATAAGCAAAGTAAACTAAAAATTAGAAAAACAAAAAGAAAATGGGATGTTTACTTTTCTTTTATACATATGTTGGTATAATGTGAATATAGTATATTCAGGTAAAAATGACAAGAATGGTCTTTTCCTTTACAAGAGTTTATATAAATAAATCTATATAATTTTTTCAACTAATCTAGAAGATACTACTTTTCTTCATAGCTTTTATTTACAAGGATATGGGTGATACAAAGAAGAGAATGACCTGCTGAATTACAATATCAGACAGGTTTTCCTATTTTCTTATTTGAGACAATCAACTAGAGATTATTCAAATGTATTAAAAATGGAAGGAGTTTTGCATATTTTGCAGAGTACCTAATAAGCAGCATAAATAAAATTTGATAGACATTAAATATGACCAATTGGAAATTATTGTTGTCATTTCTATTAGGGTGAATATCTACCATAAGAATTCTCTCAAATTAAAAACCTTTTTATCATTCTTTTCATTTAGATAGGTTCTAGTTAAAGATAAAAAGCAAACTTAAACTTTTAGGTACTAATTACACTCCAAATGCCCATTAGTAAGACAAAATTTAAACTTATAACTGAGAATATTTAAGGTAAATACATAAATAACACAGGTTGTCATAATAATTTTATACAACACGGAAATTAAAAGTGAATGCTCTTGTGGAAAAAAAGAAGAAAATTCAAATTCAGATAGCTGAATAATCCATAAATAGTTCCTAAATTAAATAATCACAACATGAAATTCAATTGACAAATGCAATTTTGTCTCTAAAGTTATTTTAAAATAATTTTTTATAGAATTATCTGCATTTTCAAAAATATAGCCACTATTGAGTCATCTAAAATTAATTGATGTCCCTTCTATACCAATTTTTTTAAGTGTTCTAATCATGAAGGGATGCTGGATATTGTTAAAAGCATTTTCTGCACCAATTGGTAGAATCATATGGTCTTTCTTTTTTAATTTGTTTATGTGCTGAATTACATTTATAGATTTACATATATTGAACCAGCCTTGAGATCCTGAGATAAAGCCCACTTGGTCATGGTGTATAATTTGTTTGATGTGTTGCTGGATTCTGTTTGCTAGGATCTTGTTGAACATTTTTGCATCAATATTCATTAGTGATATTAGTCTATAATTTTCTTTTCTTGTTGGGTCTTTCCCTGGTTTAGGGATCAAGGGGATGTTTGCTTCATAGAATGTGTTGGGTAGTATTCCTATTTTTTCTATATTTTGGAAGAGGTTTAGAAATATAGGTACTAGTTCCTCTTCAAAGGTTTGGTAGAATTCTGATGTGAAGCCATCTAGTCCCGGGCTTTTCTTTTTATGGAGATTTTGTATTGTTGATGCTATTTCAGAACTTGATTTCAGAACTGTTCAACATTTCCACTATGTTCCGGCTAAGTCTCGGTAGGTGGTATGCTTCCAAGTACTGGTCAATTTCCTTCAGATTTTCATATTTCTGAGAGTACAGTTTCTTGTAGTAGTCATTGAGGATATTTTTTATTTCTGAGGGGTCTGTTGTTATTTCCTCTTTACCGTTTCTCATTGAAAAATTAGATATTTTACTCTTTTTTTTCCTGGTTAAGTTAGCCAAAGGTTTATCTATCTTATTGACCTTTTCAAAAACCAACTTTTTGATTTATTGATCTGTTCTATAATTCGTTTGTTTTCAATTTTATTTAATTCTGCTCTAATTTTGGTTATTTGTTTTCTTCTGCTGGGTTTAGGGTTGCAAAGTTCTTCCTTCTCCAGTTGCTTGAGATGTCCCATTAAGTTGTTAACTTCCTCCCTTTCTGTTTTCTTGAGGAAGGCTTGCAGTGCTATAAATTTCCCCCTTAGGACTGCCTTTGCAGTATTCCAGAGGTTCTGATAATTCATGTCTTCATTGTCATTTTGTTCCAAAAATCTGGTAATTTCCTTCTTAAGCTCGTCTATGACCCATCTGTCATTCAGCATAAGGTTCTTTAGCTTCCCTGTTTTTGTATGAGTTTGCAGATTCCTGTTATTGGTGAGTTCAAATTTTATTCCATGGTGGTCCTAGAAGATGCAAGGAATAATTTCAATTCTTTTAAATTTGCTGAGGTGAGACTTGTGACCTAAGATGTGATCAATTTTGGAGTATGTTCCATGGGCTGATGAGAAGACTGTGTATTCAATTTTATTAGGATGCAATGTTCTGTAGATGTCTGTTAAATCCAGATGTTGAATGGTTAAGTTTAAATCTAAAATTTCTTTATTTAGCTTCTTATTGGAGGATCTATCCAACACTGCTAAAGGAGTATTAAAATCTCCAACTACTACAGAGCTGGAGGAAATCAAATTACTCATGTCTATTAGAGTTTTTCTGATAAATTGAGGTGCATTCTGGTTGGGTGCCTAAATATTAATAATTGAAATCTCATCATACTGAGTATTACCTTTAACAAATATGAAATGTCCATCTTTATCAATCCTTAATTTGGTTGGATTAAAGCCTATTGTATTTGCAAATAACACCTGCTTTTTTCTCTTTTCCATTTGCCTGGAATATAGATGACCATCCTTTCACCTTGAGTCTAAATGTTCCTTTTAAGGTAAGATGAGATTCTTGTATGCAGCAGATATCTGGCCTGAGTTTTTGTATCCAGTCAGCCAACCTATGCCTCTTTAGAGGACAATTTAAACCATTCACATTAATTGAAAATACTGATAAATCTTTAGAAAATCTAGTGGACATTTTTAATCCTTTCCTCGTTGTGGAAGTTGGAATTTGATAAAAAGTTTCTGGATGAGTTTACTTTTGCATTGGAGGATTACGCTGGTCATTATGGAGGATAGGTCTGAGAATATCCCGGAGAGCTGGTTTGATTATAGTAAATTTCTTCAAACATGTGGATGTCATTAAAGTATTTAATTTCTCCATCATAAATGAAACTTAGTTTGGCTGGATACAGGATCCTGGGTTGAAAGTTCTTTTGTTTTAGGAGATTAAAAGTCAATGACCATTCTCTTCTAGCTTGAAAGGTTTGATCAGAGAGATCTGCAGTTATTCTAATATTATTCCCCCTTGTAGGTAATCGATTTCTTACATCTGACTGCTTTCAGAATTTTCTCCTTCCTATTAACTTTAGTGAAGTTAATTATGATGTGCTTGGGGGATGTCTCATTCATGTTGAGTCGTGCTGGGGTTCTGAAACTGTCTGCTATCTGAATTTCAGAATCTCTTGGCATGTCTGGAAAGTTCTGTTTCATAATCTCATGAATAAGAGATTCTGTGTCTTGTGAAGCTGCTTCATCGCTTTAGGAGATCCCTATGAGGCAAATATTGGTTTTCTTCTAGTTATCCAAGAGCTCTCTGAGAGAGTGATCTGTTTTTGCCTTCCATTTCTCTTGCTCTTTGGAGGTTTGAGAGCATTCAACAGCTTTGTCTTCCATGTCAGAAATCCTTTCTTCTGCTTGCTTTATTCTGTTACTTAGGGATTCTACTGAATTTCTCAGATCTTTAAGGACTGCAACTTCTTGTCTCGATGTGTCAAAATCTTTGGTCATTTTGTCTTTGAATTTGTTGAATTCTTCAGACATTTTTTGGGTTATCTTTTGAATTACTGCTTGAAATTCTAATTCCATCTTTTCCTCCATTCCGCTGATCTTATTTGCAATCCAGATTCTGAATTCGATTTTAGACATCTCAGCCATTTGCCTAAGCAGATCTTGTGCTGTGTCTGCCTTGTCGTTAACTTGGAGGGGTTAGTCTACTCTGATTATTCATATTGGCAGTTTTTTTCCATTGATTGTGCCCCATGGTTGTTTTTCACCATTGTGTCTGAC
>CAUYON010031410.1:0-51205 GCA_963573935.1 Arctocebus calabarensis
GGGTGCCTGTAGTCCCAGCTACTTGGGAGGCTGAGGCAGGAGACTCGCTTGAGCCCAGGAATTGGAGGTTGCTGTGAGCTGTGATGTCACAGCACTCTACCCAGGGTGACAGCTTGAGGCTCTGTCTCAAAAAAAAAAAAAAAAAAAAAAAGTTTTTTTGGGGGATGGTGCCTGTGGCTCAAGGAGTGGGGCATTGGCCCCATATACTGGGGGTGGCGAGTTCAAGCCCAGTGCTGGCCAAAATTGCAAAAAAAAAAAAAAAAGTTTCTTTTCTCAAGACAGGGTCTTGTTATGTTGCCCTGACTGGTCTCAAACTCCTGGCCTCAAATGATCTTTCTAACTCGGATTCCCAAAGTGCTGAGATTACGGGTATGAGCCACCACACCTAGCCTCACGACCCTTTCATGCATGTGCAAAATGTAGAGTCTGGACCGTGTGATTTTCGATCCTGCCTGCCATAAACAGAGTGAACTATGTGCCAGAGAGCACACAGACAGTACTCCACCATAATCTCAGCAGTAAGGTTATTACAACCTACTTTACACACAGGTAACTGAGGCTCAAATGATTTGCCCAAAGTTACATAGAGGGGCAGAGCTAAGATTTGAACCCAGATTTCCAACCAGAAGCATCTCTCCCGATCCCCCTCCATTCCAGCATGGCCACCCCAGCCTCCTCAAACAAGAGCACAGGGCCCCACCAAGGCAACCTGCTCAGGTTTCCCCCATTCATGCATATGGTGGCGTCTGCTGGGGTTTCTTTACCCTCCAGGGCAGAGCACAGTGTGAGAGGACTCCCCCAACCAGCAGGCCAGCAAGACCTTGGCTGGCACGGATATCCTCCCAGCACCACACCCTAAGGCCTCATTCTTCACAGACAAGCCTTGATAGCACAGGCAACACAAGTTTGGAGGTGTAGATACCCCACTGTTGTCATCTGTGCAACCACACCACACTCAGTTTGTTAAAAATGGAGAGAGTGATCATCTCTCAAGGAGGTGTGGCGCAGGCTGGGGAGACTTCCACAAAGCCCCCACCCATGTGCGGCCTCCTCTAGGCCTCCTGAACTACACCTGAAGCCTGCAGGTCACCCTGGCCTCCCTTCCCTCTCACGCCACTCCTGGGCCAGTCAAACACACCTCTGGTCCTCTCTCAAGTCCACACATGCCTCCGCCTCTGCCCCACCACCTCCTCACCTCCAGCCTCAGACTGGGCTACCCACAAATCTCCTGTTGAAAAACCAGCAGAGCTTAGGGTCACACTCTTGCTGACTGACAAGCCCTCCATCACGCGGCCCCTGCTGCCTCTCCAGCCACCTCTCGCACTATTACTCCCTCTCGCTTTCCATACCCTAGCCACAGGGCCTTTGCACAGGCTGCTTCCCCTGCTGGATGCTTTCTCCTTCTGTACCTACAGTTCCTGCGGACCCTCAGGCCTCATTTAAAAATTATTTCTTTGGGGAAAGTTTCACTGAAGTCCCACCCAAACTCCATCATCTTACCCTGATATCTACTGTCATAGAACCCCATAATTTTCCTTCAGCGCACTGATCAAAGTTATAATTAAATAACTGTGTAAATAGGTCAACTATATGGAAGACTCCACAAGGGTAGAGTCCACATTCCCCACCTCTGCCCACCCCACTGCGTCCCCATCATGTGTCTTCTTTGGTCCTGGTTTATTACATACTTTATAAATAAGCAATAAAGAAATGAATGCATGGAGGAAGAGTTCAATAAGGTTGAACAAAGAGGTACCTCAGGGTAGAGGGTCTTGAAGGCTGGCGTGGGGGCCTGTTCCGACGGAGCAGGCAGGTGTGTTGGCTGGTGGGGGAGGGGTGTGGCTGGGGAGCTGTCCAGAGCCGGGTCTGACCTGGACGGCTCAGACTCCTGCTGGGTCTGATTCATGTGCTCTTTCAGCTCTTCCAGGCAAATTCCCAGGTGGTATATCTCCGCCTCCAGCTCCCTGGAACCCAGGATGGCAGTCACATCAGGTAGGCCCAGGAGCGTGTGTCACAGCAGAGGCCCCAGGGAATGCCCATGTAGATCCCCTTAGTGTCGCCATTCAGAGAATGTTGAGAACTCAAAATAAAGACGATGAAAGGAGGCTCTGCTGGGAATTAGGAGGCCCCAGGCTGAGTCCCCTCTGCCATCCCCAGGTTGTGGGGCCTTAAGGAAATCCTGGGCCCCTCGGGCCTCAGTTTCCCAATTGTCTGATGAGAAGTTTCAGCTCTTCTCTCCCAGGTGACTTCTCATTGCTTCCACAGGGACGTAACCCGCAGCTTTCAAATAATCCACCATTTGGCTATGTTGCTAATTGGGATAGGAGTTCTCTCTCTTCCTCTTGTGTACAAATTATGAGAACAACGTGCCTCCCTCCTGGGGACAGAGGGAACCCAAGGGCCTGTCCCATCTGCCCTTCTGGGCATCCCTCCCCAGCATGTACCTGTTAGGATCAAATTCCCCAGGCGTCCCCTCAGAGCTGGTAGGCTGCTGGGCAGGGTGCTGCTCCCTGGAGGCCCTCAGGTACTCTTCCTCTAGGGCCGCGTGGGCATCTTTCAGCTGCTGGAAACCCTGCAACCAGACCAGGGAGGCCTGAGTGCTCAGCCCACTGACCCCGTCTCTGTAGACACAGTGGATGAGACAGTTTGTGGGAAGCCACGGGACTAGAGAGAAGCTGGGGCTGGGGACCTCGTGAGGCCGCCAGCCCTGGCCGCCTCTCTGCCATCAGACTGGCACGGGAGAGGCACGACGTAGAGCCTTGGCACCAGCTCCCAAGAGTACCAGCCCTTCCTGGGCAGACTCCCAAGGACCCCAGTGTACCATGACAGTCACAGCATCAAGTATGCTATCACTATGTCCCTGTAAGGACCTGGCACTTGAGAGACTCTGGGTCTTCATCCTTGAAGTACAAAACTGTGGATTTCAGAAAATTAGGCACTCTTTTCCCAAATCCTCACAGATTATCAAGGCAGATGATATCCTCCAGCGTCAAGGCAGTTGAGCGCCAGACTTGCATTTGCTGAGCCCTGAGGCTCTGTGCTAAGGTACTTTGCATTTATCCACTTCATCTTCCACGTAATCATAATGAGAGGGGTAAGTTATCACCTTCATTTAAACAGGATGAAACTCAGGCACAGAGAGGTTATTTGAGTTGATGAAGGTCACAGAGTGAGCGAACTGCAGGGCCAAGATGGGAACCTGGGTCTCCTGACTCCCCAGCTCCTGGTCCTAACATTTCCACCAGGCTCCCACAGCAAACATGATCACATTTAGGACATGGCCCAAACTACAGACAGTGGCGACATCATCCCTGTCTTTCTATCATCTCCATCCCACTCAGCCCTGGGGATAGACGGAAGCCAAGGGTAACCGAGAATCCAGCCTCTTGGTCACATGTTTGTCCCATCTCCCTGAATATGGGGTAGTTAGGACAGCAAGAAAGTGAATAGTTCTAATTTCCAAGGTCCTTGATCATCCTCGTGATGATATAATATGGTGCATGTCACACATTTTGTAACTGGAAAATGGACGTGGCATGTCTAGAACAACTTAGGAAAATACTCAATGCCATAACAATATTTTACAAATTAGGCACAATGCCTTGGCCCCTGCAGGTCCTTTCTCAGCTCCACCCTGCTCTGTGCCCCAAGCATCATGGTCTCCCTACCTGTGATGGGAGTCCAGTGGGAGGAGTTGGAGGCCTGGGAGCGGGAATAGATCCCTGCAGTCACAACTCCCCGGGGCCCCCAGCCTTGTTGGGCTCTGAGGCTACCACATGTGTGATGACCGTTCCCTACCTTGACCCTGACACTCCAGCCTGGTGACCTCCACCTGCTCCTCACAGGACCCTGGCTATTGCAGCAGGAATCCAAATTGTATATGTAATTAGAATTGCCTAAAACTCATAAAGTCCAAAAGGAAATAAGCCAATCATTGTTCTCTTAAGGGTCTCTTTGCCTTTTTTAATCCAAGTGTGTCAATGACATTTTTTTTTTTAAGATTTTTAAAAAGGAAAGGCCCTTTTCTGGCTGCTGAGAGGCAGGACAATGGGTAGGAAGCAGTACAGGACAATGACTATGACCTTGGAGTTGGGAGGCAAAAATACCTGGCTCCAGGCTTGGATGCTAATAGCTGTGTAGCCTTTGAGTCGCCCCTCAGGGATTCATCTCCATTCTGGCTAAGGAGTGGTGCTGACTGTAACTGCCTCCCCAAGTTTTAAAATAATGTGCCCTCAAGGTTTACCATGGTGCCCAGCATACCACTATCATTACTTAATAAATGGTAACTATTGTGATATAATGACTGTCATCATGGGACACTATGCAAGAGCTGTTTGCTCTAAAAGAAAACACTGTGTCTGGGATTCTCTAGTCTGTCTTGCAACAGAAGATGCTTTAGAGCCTTATCCTTGGGAGACAGTGGCTGTCCAGCAGCTCATGTGCATCTCCTGAATTGGATGATACCTTGAGTTGATCCCAGGCCGTGAGCCATCCTGCCCTTATCAGTCTTTCAAAGGACTCCACCTGGACATGGGGACAGAAAAGAAATATGCCCTATTAATTGAGTTCAGACTCCCACAGTTAGCCACATTTGCACTACATGAGAGGAGGTGGGTCTGGCCTCAGCATGTGGCATTTCTGCCAACATGGAGAGGTGGGTGCTAAAAACAGACTCTCCTGTTGGTCTTAGCCATGGCAGCCTTGGGAGGAACCTGCAGGAATATACTGACAACAAGGCACACTTGTGTGCATGACGATCTATGAACCAGGGTAAATACTGCTGCATGTATGCTGGGCGGGGGCAACGGAAACTCCCTAAATCCCTGTGCATGGAATAGCAGCAGCCATCAACACGACGAAGGCACGTGTATATGTTGGGAGCAACAAGTGCCCCAAGACCTATTTTTCAGTGTCACATCAAGGTACAGAGCAATGTTTATTATGCTACATCTGTATACAACACATAGGGAATAAAAAGGGGAAATATGAATATTTTAATATATGACCAACTATCTCTAGAAGGATTCAAGAGACTAAAACATGAATTGCTTCTGGAGAGCAGAACTGAGTGGCTGGCGGATGGGAATGGGAGTGAGATTTCCTGCTCCATGTTCTCTCCATCCTTTGAACAATGTGAATTCAACGCCTACCCAAAAATCAATGTCCAAATTTAGGATAGTAAGAAAGTCAAGGTACAGTATAGTTTACATATTTATGTAATCATTTCTATAAATGCATGTGTGTACATTCAACAGTTCTGCACACGTGGGAGAAAAAAGACTTATTTTTAGCTGAATATGTCCTTTGTATGGTGTGATGGTCTTTACCACGAGCATCTATTATCTTTCCCCCCCCAAAAAGAAATGGATTTGGGATTTAATTTTAGAAAAGCTCCAGATCGGTGTTGAAATATAGAAATGAATATAATTATATTATATGTAATAAAAATGTATAAATTATACATGTAATTTAAAATTTTCTAGTAGCACCATTAGAAGTGTAAAAAGAAATGAGTGACATCAATTTTAATAATATATTTTATTTAATACCAACTATTATTTCAACACGTAATATAAAAATTATTAAGGGGATATATTATACTCTTTTCACACTAAGTTTTTTGAAATCTGGAGTGTGCTTTACATTCATTGGACATTTCAGTTAGGAATGGCCCATGTGAACTATTCAATGGCCACAAATGGCCAGGGGCTCCCATATTGGCAGCCCAGCCCTGCATCATTAGGGCTCAGTTGGTACCTGCTCCTGTGGTATGTGACCTGACTTTGCTTTATTTTATGGATAAAGAAGAAATGTCTCTAGAGTTATAGGACCAAGAATGGTGATGATAAACATGAATAAAGTACTTGTGCATATCACTCCAGCATGGATGAGCCTTGAAAACATCATGATAAGTAAAAGAAGTCAGGCACAAAAGGGCAAATATTCTTTGAACCTATTTACATGAAATGCCCAGAAAAGGCAAGCCCACAGAGACAGAAAGCAGATGAGCAGCTGTCTGAGGCTGGGGGACGAGGAAATGCGGAGTGATTGCTCAATAAAGATGGGATTTCTTATTGGGTGATGAAAATGTTCTAAAAACTGTTTGTGGCGATGGTTGCAGGAGCTGTGAATACACCGAAAACCACTCAAGCGTCCACTTTAAATGAGTGTTTTGTAGGTTATATATTTCAATAAAACTATTCCTAAAAGGAAAAGAAAGGGAAGAGGAAAGAAAAAGAAGAGGAAAAAATAATGGTGTTGTTTCTCTTAAGGAATTTGTTTTATAGACAGGGTGGTACACGTAACTATTGCATTTCTCTTTTTGCATCAGCAACTAGGAAGCTCAAAGCTAAATGTGTGACTGGATAAAGTGCTCAGGGTCTAACAGCACATTTTGTTCACCCTCTTCACCCTAAGTCAATTGTTTTTCTTCTACCCTACTTTCCCTCTGCTTCAGTTTCCTCATTTCCATGTTCAGAATGAGGTTAAAATGTATATATTTTCATAAGCTTCTTTAAAGCACTTTTGGAATAAAGCCAAACATATCGATATAAATAGACCCGCAAACAATTCACCATTACTTGGACCGTTTGGTGAAAATATAAATGCCCTTTGAGAGGTAACTGAGAATTGATTACCATAATAAAATAAACTAAGTAAGTCTGGATGTGGAGTGGAAGGTCCAGAATCCTGAAAGAGCTGCCTGGGAGCCCACCAGCAAACAATTTTAAGCACAACTGGAGGGATTTTGATGTGATGCCCTAAAGGGGGCATTAAACCTGGTACTGGATGACAAGAAGGAGGCTGGAGTTTGTGGCCTCTAAAATCAGGGAAGAGGCACATATTTTTGAGACGGCTGAGGTAACTCAGTCCAGAGGCTGGGGAATGGCAAGTGGGTCTCCCAGAGAGCCTGGGTGGGTTAAGTTGGGTTAAGTTTCTCCAGAGCAAAGCTAGGAGTCCACTCACCTTGGCCAGGAACTGGCTGGCCTGAGAAGCCAGTGCCTGAGTCCGCTCTGCTGAGGGCTGGTCCTGGGCATTGCCTCGGTTCTCCGGGAGCTGCCCTGGGATGGGCACAGTGGTAGGCGAGGAGGGGCTCAGGTCTCCTCTAGTCAACGGCCACCCTGGAACACACAGCCACTGAAACCTGGGCCCAGAACAGTCCTTCCAGGGTCTGAAGGACAGCCTGAACCTCAAAATCACCACCTCCATCATCTTGTGGGCCATCGTCACACTGGCACAGGCGGTAGGCTGGGCAGAGTGCCGTTTCTCACGTACAGCCGAGAACATACTCTGGATCTGCCCTGAATCACTCGGCTGGAAGGAGTAGAGCCATGCCAGGCTTTTGGGGTCCCTGCCACTACTGCATGCTCTAACTCAGGAAGTTGTGGGTTCAAGGCTCAGCCCTTCCCTTTCCTAGTTGTGTGACCTTCAGAAGTGTTCACCTCTCCAAGCCTTGGTCTCCTTAACTGTCATCCAGTACAAAGTGTATACCTCACCGGGTTAATGAGAGGATTAACTGAGATCAACATGTCAAGGCTTCCTCCGGGGCCTGGCCCTGATATGGCCTCCCCAAGGACAACTTCACTGTTATGCAATGCACCTGGCTCACCAACATGCTGAGCATAGAGCCAGGGCTTCACCCAGGCCCAAGCATGACTGGCTCCAAGCATGACTCTTTCCATAACCTTTTCCAGTCAAAGAGCACAGAGTGGGGCCTCGCCTCTCTCATTCCCCTGGCCTGAAGCCGGCGCCATCCTCAGACAAACCAAGTCCCCTCCAAGAGCAGAATCACAGGCAGAAGCAGCTCACCTGAGGCCGCAGAAGCCTGAGCATCCTCGGTGGGACCCGGCCACCACGCCACTGAGCGGGCCTGTGGGATGGTGAAGGACAAGACCTTGGTCCCCTGGGGCACTGTTCCTGTGTGGATGCTGTGGCTGGGCCGGGGCGGGTCTGAGTACAGGTTCACCTGTGGAAGAGGAGGCATCGGAAGAGCTTCAGGTGGGGCCAACCTACCAAAGGCCTATCTTCATTCACTGCTTCATGTACGGGCTCAACAAACATGCCCTGTAGTGCCAAATACGACCGTTAGTGGCGCTCTTGAGGAGGCCAAACCCTGGGCCAGGGGCTTATATACATGCCTTTTCAGTTTACCTTTATGGCAGCCCTGAAAGGGAGGCAGGCCCACAGCAATCATCCCCTCTGAGACTCAGAGAGGTTAAGTAATTTACTCAAAATCTCCAGCTTATAAATCCTGGGACTAAGATTATAAAACTTCATGCAGAACATAACCCCAAGCCTATGGTTTCCCACTACTGACAATAATTTTTACAAGTAACATTTGTTAAAACATTATAATACAATCAACACGTCATATAATATGTAACATAATTCTTTCTTAACAGCAAATATAAATATTTCCACTAATAATTATTATTAAATTGATAATGATGGCAACTAATGGCTATTTGAGTCAATGACTGAACCAGCAGAGAACAGATTTGTCTGTCACTGGCAGCACATCTCCACCATCTGAGGAGAGATTTAACAGGCAAATAGCCCAGTTTGTGGGCAGGAAGTCTAGAGTCAAAAGTAGAGGGATGCCATCAACCACACAATGGTTTGCAACAGAGTTTGGAGACCTATGGTCTGTTTTTGTAAATACGGTTTATGGAACACAGCCATGACTATTTATGTATCATCTATAGCTGCTTTTACACCCTAGCAGCAGAGTGGAATAGTTGGAACAGACTGTCTGGTCCATAAAGCTGAAAACATTCACAATCTGGCCCTTTACAGAGATATTTGCCCACTGTGGCTTACTGTGTGGGCTCTGTGGTCAGAGCCCAGGTTCATGTCCAGGCTCTATCGCTGCATACCTCGGAATCCTAGTTGACTTAATTAACTCTCTGAGCACAAAGTAAGTGCTCAATAAACAGCAGTCACCACCCTTAGGTTCCTTGTCATATTCCCCATCACCATCCTGGCAGTCACCCATTAGCACCCTCACTATCACTGTCACCATCACCATCATTCCCACTATAACCATTGGCACCATTGCCACTATCATCTTCACCACCCTTGCCATCACCATTGCCATCATCACCACCATCACCATCATTAATTGCTCACCCACCACTGAGGCAGGTCTATGGAAAAGCTACATTCCGCCTCAGTGGCTCTTGCTCATTGTGTTGTCTGGTGGTTTATCTTAACTGCTTGCTGATTCCCCAAGGTCAGTAGTGGGTAGTTTAGGGTGTGTCTGGTGGAGGAAGCTCCTTGGCCCCCAGATAGGCAGACTTTCTTGCTTAAGCTGCTCTTCAGCTGCTGAATCTACTCTGAGTATGGCATGGCCCTGCTGCCTCCCCCTCTCAGCTCAGACTCCAGATGAAAACACAGCTGGATTTTCATAATCCCCTCAGCCATCTGCTCAGACCTGCCTGTGGGGACTCATCAGCACCCCTTCCCTCCTGAGATGACTCCACTCCTGCGGGAGGCCCTCTGACACATTTCCCCACATGGGGAGCAGAGTGAACAGCAGCTCTGAGCTGGGTGGGCTGGGGAGGCCAGGAGGCCACTTTGTTTGAGGGATCGAGGACGAGCTGGAAGCAGAGAAGCCACAGACCTGTGCAGAGCCTGCGAAGTCACGTGAAGCGGGGAGTAGGGGTGGTGTGTGGCACCTGCTGGCTGCTTAGGACCTGTCTCCCTGGACACAGCTATAGCCACCCTGGGAAGCTAGGACACCCCTTTTAATGCAGGGTGTCGGTGCTCCTTGAGCCTGGAGTAGCCCCTGAGGCATTCTGTGAAGGGCAATCAGGATTCTCTAAGGAGCAGACTAGCCTGGGAAAGACTGGGTTAAACAAATGAATATTCTCTGCACAGAAGGATCTCTCACAGCCTTTAAAATGCTAATGAGCTTTGTGAATGGGGCAGGAGGGGAGGGGCAGGGTGTGGAGGGAGTAGGAAGGAGCCCCCACGGTCCTCACACGGACCTCCCCTATTCCATCCCCATCAAGGGCTTCTGGACCAACTAGTGGCCATCGGAACGCACAGAAAAAGGTGGTTTTATGCTAGTCCCTTAATTTTTTCTGGGGGTAACTTGTGGTCACCTCAGCTCTTCCAGATGTCCCTGCAGCTGAAATGGGGGAGAGGGACTGGGGCAGGTGCCAATATGGCAGCAGCAGGAGTGAGATCACCATAAACGCTGGCCAGAGGCCAGTGCACAAGACAGAGCCACCAGTGACTCCTGGACAGTTCCGACTCCTAGCCCGCAGCTGGGCTCTCTGGTTCTGCCCCACACTTGGGCCCCACATCCACTGGTGGTCCCAGGCCAGGCCTTGGTCAGCCTCCCACGCTCTGTTATTTAGTCTATTTCTGCTGGAGAGTGTGGGGTGAACAGCGGGCTTCGGAGTCAGGTGGCTGGGTTCAAACCCCTGCACTGGTACCTGCTTGTTGAGTCACTTAATCTCTCAGTGTCTCAGCTTCCCCAACTGCAAACTGCTTAGGACAGTGGTCATCACTTACTAGCGGCTTATGGCTGTAACCCCATCATGCTGCTTCGCCCCTATGCCTCCCCCACACCCCCAGGGCCAGGGCCTGAGGCGGGCTTACCCAGGTAAGGGGAAGGGGTCACCTATTCTGGAATCAGGCAGGTTTGAGTCCCAACTTCGCCTCTTGCACCAGCTGCAGGATGTTGCACTGGCTGAGCCTGAGTTTCTGCACGTGGAGAGGCTCAGATGAGAAGACCCTCAGCCTGGGGTTGGCACTTTTTACCTATCAGCAAACGTCTCCTTCTGTGGGTCCCTAGACCCACTCACTCTCTGGGCCTGGCCTGGGTGTCTAAGACTACATGCCCAGCCTGGCTCCCTCCCAGGCAGGGCCAGCCCTCCCCAGGGGGCTTTCTGAACACAGCAAGGGACCTCAGAAGTCCTTGCCGCTCAGCTGAGGGGCAAGAGGGTCTCTGGGAACTGGGCTCCCTGACGAGTGCCCTGACGGAGGTGCCATTCCGGGTCTCCTGAGCATTGGGTGAGAGAGCCCTGGAGATACTATGGAAGCCAAGTCAGCTGGACCCGGGCGAACCCCCTCCTGGCTCTGGGGCTCCTGTCCACCTCTGCATGTTGGGACTGGAGGACTGCCCTATATTTCTCCAGGGTAGCTGTGAGATTGGGGGGCAAGAATAGAGTCCAAGTGAACTGGGTTCACCCTTGTCTTAAGACAAGGGCTCAGGCCAAGCAGTCATTTTTCCAGGATGTGGGAGTGAGTGAGCTGGTGCTGAACCACACTCTCCTTTTGCCTCCTGGGATGCTCTCTCATTCTCTCTCTCTCTCTCTCTCACACACACACACACACACACACACACACACACGAGCCAGGAGACCTGGGTGCCCACATGTGAGGAAGGCCCTGAGATCCCAGGAGAGGAGGCACCATGGCTGTTCTCCCTGCCTGGGCCTGGCACTGGGTCTGGCATACATGAGCACTCAGTAAACCCCTTTGTAATAGTGATATCCTCTAACTCTGTTGAAGTGCCTGCCAGGTGCTGGGTAAGTGCTTCTCTTATACTGACTGGTGCCTATAAATGTCCACAGGAGAGCGAGGGAGGAGGGGGCCCAGGGCACTCTGTCTCCACCCCTGCCCGCCCCATGACCTTTGCAGCCTTTACCCCACCCAACTGGGGTCCCAGTTCCCTAGACTGTAAAATGGGGAAGCTAAAGGATTTGGTTCCTTTCTCCTTAGACCTTCTAGGAGGCTGTGGCCATGAGAAAGTGGTTTCCCCAGAGAGGACGGGTTCCTTGCTTCCCTCCCAGACTCCTCATCCCTTGCATCCTTGGATCTGGCTCAGAGGTTGGGAGAACTGGAAGGAGCCTCCCTGGCATCCAGGAGGAAGGACTGATTAGCCCCCATTTACAGATGTGCACGGTGAGGCCCAGGAAGCAGACTCCATTTGTGCTAGGGAATAGGTGTCAGGACATAGAGGACGCCTGGCTCTAGAACGGGGCCCCTTCTGTTTCTCCCCATGGCTACCTAAGCCCATGTACCCCGGAAGCACCTCTAGACGCTGAGAGCAGCAGCTGTGGTGGGGGAGGGGGCGGAGCATGATAGGATGATAGGGAGAAGGCGGGGTGTGGTGTCTGTGTCTCTGTGCCTCAGTTCTCGCTCCCTCCTCCACTGAGGCCTGATGGGGCAAGAGGGTTGGAGGAAGGCAGGAAGCTGAGAGGCGCCCCAGCAAGCCCACTTCCTGCCTCAGCACAGAAAAGAGGAAGGTCCCAAGTGTAGAAGTCACAGCCTCCTCCCAAGGCAGGGTGGAGGCTGGGCAGTGGCTCTCTCTGGGGTGGTGAGTGCCCCTTGTACGCTCCCTGTCCTCACGCTGGCATTCAAGTGAGGAGAAAGGCTGTGGGCCAGATGGTGGGGAAACAGAAAGGCAAAAGTGTGATCCTGTAAGAACAAGGCCCCGAAAATAAGCACCAGGGCTGAGCAGATGTTCTGTGCCACTCCCTTGAGGCTCAGAGAGCCCAAGTAATGTCTTTAAGATCACGCAGTTGGTCCCCAGATGGGATCTGGAATTGAACCTGGGTGACCTTATTCCAGAGCACAACTAGAAGAAGAGAGCACTCTGGATTCCAGCATTCAACGATATCCAAGCTCATCAATGGCAATGGAGATAGCCCAGGGAGGGCAAGGTCACTGCCCAAGGTCACAGAGGGATCCTGGGGTAGAATGAGGCCTAGGGTTCTCCCATCTCCAGGGCCTCACTGGATGTAGAAGGTAAAAGCCATTCTCTAGGACTTTGGGGAAGCATCATCTTCTGGGGGCCCGAGTCTCATGCCTCCACCCTGCCCCAGTCTGGTACCTTGGCCCCAAGGCGCAGCTGGTCGATGGTGTTCTCTGCCTCTGCGTACTTGGTGAGGAGCTTGTGGTAGTCTTCCTGCAGAGAAGGGAGAGAGTGCAGTCACACCCAGGCACACAACCCACCCTTCCTTGCTGTGAGACCCAGCAGGGAATATGCCCTTCGTGGGAGCTTCTGGGTTCCTCAGGGTATAAGCGTCAGTGGTGGGAGCTGAGCAGAGCAAGCCTTAGGCTCGTATGCAGTACAGACCCCCACGTCCAAATTCTGGAACATCAAAGGCAGCAAGACAACTCATTTACCACCCCTGATGACAAGTTTGCAATGAGGGCCTTTGACTGGTTGACTTTGATGCATAACCCCTATCACAGAGGGCTGCCTCTATTCTATACATCCAAATCCCCTGCCAGTCAGCTGGCTCTGCGGGGTGAGGCCTGTATCCATCTTCCCCACTGCTCTATTGCCAGTGCCTAAGTAGTATGTGTTTAAGTATTTTTGAAAGGCTAATTGAATGAATCAATTCCCAAGTCCCATGGTAGAAAAATAGAAGACTCGAAAATCACAGTTCCACCCCCTAAGTC
Organism: Arctocebus calabarensis; assembly: GCA_963573935.1. NCBI lineage: Eukaryota > Metazoa > Chordata > Mammalia > Primates > Lorisidae > Arctocebus > Arctocebus calabarensis. The sequence continues at coordinate 13,423 of CAUYON010031410.1, forward strand.
ATGTGCCTTAAACAAACCCAAAGAGCTTCATTAAAAGCAGTCATTACAGAGAAAAAGCAAAAGCAAATGTCACTGGTCACCTTTGAGGGATGTGAGGGAGCTAACTCATTGTTCTGAAACGAGGAAAGAATTGGGCAACTCTTTCATCTTTCCCTTTAAACTAGAACTTGGTAATTAAATAGCTGATGAGGGAATTTTTACTTCTTAGATTTCCAGCAATCAATGCAGAAGGAATGATGGTATTTTTGTCACCCCAAACAAAGGAAAGATTGGATCTGGGTAATGACTGCAGGGAGCTGCTACCATCACAAATGTGCCTCCTGAAGGATGCACACAGGCCACCCATTCTCTGGCCAAAATTCCATGTCCCCTCGGAGCTCATAGTTTAGAGAGGAAACAGTCACATAAATAGATGCTTCCAGTCCAAAAAATCCCCTAAACCTACAGATACCCAGGACAAGGAGAGGACAATGGGATACAAAAAGAGACACCACAGTGTCCATCAGCAAAGTCCAGGATGTGGGCAACTCCACAGGGCAGACTGATTTTCTCAACCACTAAGTTATAAGGAAGAAGTAAAAGAGAGAAAAAACAGAGTACAAGAGATTTTAAAACAGAAATGCAAACAAAACAAAAACAAAGACAAAAAAGGGGAGCAGAGACTTGAAAGACACAATGACCAAATGTACCATAAGAGCCCTGTTCAGATTCTGATCTGGACAAACCAAAATGAACAAGCCATTTATGAGACAGGAAGAGATCTGAATGCTGGCTCCATATTTGATAATATTAAGGAACTGGCATAAACATTTAGTATTGATAATGGTATTCTGGTTGTGCTTCAAATAAGGTCTTTCTCTTTAGACATACAAACACTCAAGTATTTTTGGTAAAATGACTAGATGCCTGAAATCTTGCTTCAAAATAACCCAGTGGAAGACTGGGAACGGTGGATTGCTCGAGCTCAGGAGTTCGAGACAAGCTTGAGCAAGAGTGAGACCCTGTCTCTACTTAAAATAAAACAAAACTAGCTGGATGTGATAGGTGCTTGCATTCTCACTACTTGGGGGGCTGAAGCAAGGGGATGGCTTGAGCCCAAGAGTCTGATGTTGCTATGAGCTATCATGACTCCACGGTGCTCTAGCCTGGCCAACAGAATGAGACTCTGTCTCAAAACAAACAACACAAAACAAAAAAACCCCAAAGAACAAGAAAACCCTATAACAACAACAACAACAACAAAAACGCCCTCAAAGACCCAAATAACCTGGTGGGGGTGAGTGAGTAAGTGGGGGTCATAGACAAGGAATGTCAATAGGAGCTGCTGACCAGGGGCACTGGGTGCTGGTGGATGGGGGTACATTGTACTATTTTCTCTCTTGCATATGTTTGAATCTTTTCATAGCAAAAGTTGAAAACAAAACAGATCATCCTTGAAATGTGAGTACAATCACTGCTGGTTTTGAGCAACGGACCTGGATCCAGCTCATGGCTCTGGAACACCCCGTCCACCAGCAGGGGGCTTTGGGTCCAGGCCTAAGGCCTCCAACTCAACTGGCCTCCATCCCAGGCCAACAGGTGCCGTGGTGACACCCACGGACACAAGTCCGCTTACCTGGAGCTGATGGACCAGCTTAGTGGCTTGTTCTGGCGTCTGGAACTCTTGGGGTACCCTGGTGACAGGCTGGGCAGGTGGCGGCTCCTTCACCAGGGAGACTTCTCCACTGCTCAGCAGCACCTCCTGTACAATCTCGGCCGGTGACTTGAAGATGAGGGGTCTGGCAGGGCCCTCAGGGTGCTTGTTTTGACTACGGGACTTGGGGGGACGATAGCTTTCATCTTTGGGAAACCGCACCCGGGGCTCTACCTTGGAGAAATCGGGGAGTGGGTAGTTCAGCCGCCCTTGGCCATACTTGGGGGCATCAGCAGTGGAGCGGCCAGCCAGAGTGGCTCCCTGCTTGGGTGACGGCCTATCCTGCTGGACTGGCCTAGGCTGAGGTTTCAGGGGGCTGATGGAGCCAGTAAATCGGGAAGGGAGCGGCTTGGGAGATGTCTTTGTCTGCTTCCAGGTTTGGTTATCGGTCCGAGGGCAGGAGAGGCTGGGAGTTCCTTTCCTCCATCTGTCTGGGGCACAGTGAGGGCTCTGGGCTGGGGCTACTGAGCGGTCCTGGAATTCCGTGGGGGTTGCCCAAGCAACGCTGCCTCCAGTTCTGTCGTCTGGGCTTAGGAAGTGGCTGGGGATCTGTGGCAAGGTGTCTGCCAGGGCAGCGGGCTGGCGGACATGGGTCTCCCCATTCCAGGTGGAGTCAAGGCTATTATTAGGGTGGTCGAGGATCATAGTCTCACTGCTCCAAGACCTTGTGGGGCTGAGTTCAATGAATGGGTTGACCTCAGAGTGTTCCGAAGGTTCGTTTCCACCGTCTTGTTTGTCAGAGACCACCCAGCTTCTGGCCTGCCCCTGCCCTAAGGCCACGGGGCTGGTGTTCTCATCACTCTCTGAGCTGAGACTGGCCTCAGAACATGTCTTTGGGGAGTCCTCTCCAGCTTCCTCAACCTCAGGACTTCTGAGGACCCCATCTTGCTCCTCTTCAGTCATGTCCAAGTGACGGTCCTGCCGGGGGAGCCAGTGGAGAGGCAAGCTGGAACTTTCTGGGCTATCCACATCCTCTGCTTCAATCTCTGAAAAGACAGGTCCTTCACTGTTAAGCATACACCAGGTCTGTACCCGCTGTGTAATGTCACCCCAAGTCACCTGGACTTTCTGGCTTTCACCTTCTCAACATACGGGATGGCAGGAACCCCAGCGAGGCCCCCAAACGGAAAAGTGCTTGTCTGACACCTCCTCTGCTTGTCACAGAGGTCCCTCAACCTCGAACCCCAAATCCAGCAGTCCCTCCAAGGCCTCTCACCTCAGCAGAAGCTACACAGGCCAGAGGCCTGGGAGGCATCTTTGCCATTTCTCTTCCCCAACTCCTCCCAATCCATTCTGTCATCTGGTCCTGCCACACTGCCTCCTACAGAGCCCCCAGGCTCATCTATGGCTCTGAACCCCACCACCACCACTTATGTTCACCCACGTCCTCTCCTGCCGGGACCCCTGCACCAGTCACCTAACTGATTCCTGGTTTCTCAGTCTTCACCTTTATCCCCCCTCTGAAAACTCATGTGTCTTCCTGTTGTTCCCAGAACAAAAGCAGAAGCGTTACTACGGTCCTACAGTCCCTGTCTCTCCATCTAGCAGCTCTCCCGATCCATCTCCCTCGTGGCCCCCTCTGGTTTCCCCGCTGCTCCAGCTGGACCACGTACACCTGAGGAGTCAAGGGTGGTCGAGTCCTTGGTCCCACTGCTCTAGGACCACCACGGGGACTGTGACCGTGCTCCCTCCTCTGCTGATCCTCCTTTGGGGTGCTCTCTCCCTCTCTGTGCCTAGTTAACGCCTTCTGCCCTTCAGGCATTAACTCAACCTTTCCTGCATTAAGGAAGTCTTAGGTCTCTCTGACTAGCTCACATTCTCCCTTTTGTCAGATCTTGTACGACTGGCTACCTTCCTTTGTACTTCTTATTACAGTGACAGTTTTCCATTTATTTATGGGATGTTTCATTAACATTCGTCTCTTCCACTACACCACAAGCTTCGTGAGGGCAGAATCACTCTGTTTTCATTCGCTGTTGCATTTGCAGAGTTGGTACCCAACACTATTTGTTGGCTGAACAGAAAGAAAGAAAGAAGAGAGAGAAGGAAAGAGGTAAATAAACTATATAAAGCTACCAGGAAATGGATAGTTGTAGAAATTATTATTACATAGCAGGTACTCAAGAAATATTTACCTATCACCCGCCCATCTAGCCAATCATCCTTCTTTCTATCACCTATCCACTTACCCACCTGCTCATCTGTCCATCATCCTCCCACCCATCCAACCCTCCCTGCCTCCCCCAGCTATCCATCACCCATACCGCCAGGGTCTAGTGAGCTGCTCATCTCTTCTAGACCCTGTGTTGGCCTCTGGGATAGGCCAAGGTTTGATGAGACACAGTTTAGGTACCATCAAGCCCAGACTCTGGTCTGTCCACGTGCACCTTTGTTATAACCCTTTCATCCCTCTCTGTTCCTTGATGCTCCTTCTACTACCCTTGACCTCTCTACATCCCCTAACCACCTACATCACTCTCATTTATGGCAGCACACCTGATGCCCAGAGAGGGTAAGTAACTTGCCAAAGATCACATAGTGGTTCAGAATAGTCCCCGACATTAGGACCCAGGCCCCAACCATGCAGGTGAGTTTGCTTCTGCCACTGAGGGCCACGGAGTGTGGTGAAAAGTGTGGGCTCTGAAACCCGGGAAGCCTGGATTTAATCTTGGCTCCTCTGACCCCTCACTGGGGCCATCAAAAAGTCGGTGACCTAACAGTCCTTATTCGAACTTGAGGTAAGACCCTCCTACCTGGCTGAGGGTGGTGAGGAGGGAAGGAGAGAGGGGTGGGAGGAAGAATGTGAGACTGACCACACAGCTGTGTCCCTTACTGGTTGGCACATAGTAAAGACACAGGGCATAGAAGCGGTTGTTGCATCATAGCAGGGCGTTACCACATGACCCTAGAAAGAGCTGCCTCTGCCCTGCCAACCCAGTTCATCTCAGTCACCATGATGGAGAGCCCAGGAGTGGTTCTAGACAGGCAGCAGTGGGCAAACCCTGCTGCAGGAAACTGGGTAATGGAATCCACTTCGTACTTGGTAGCTTCTCTACCCTCCACACGGCACCTCCATGATTCACAGGATCCTAAAACAGGAGTAACTCATCCATAATCTAAGTGTAACAGCCACCACGTATCAAGCTTTTACTATTCTCAATGGTATTATTACTCCCATTTCACAGTTGGGGAGGTTCAGATGGGAGGTTCAGATGGAAGGGACTTACCAATTGAAACTAGGAATTCAATCGAATTTGGTCTCAATACAAAGAGAACACAGTTATAGAAAACAAGCAAAAAAAAGAAAAGAAAACAAGCAAACAAACAAAAACTGCCAACATTCTCGTTGCTAATTGGGATTTTTAAAAGTCTTAAAGATTGGCATAAGCCTACACCAAAGATACTACCGAGTGTGCAAAGATGTTAAATGATCTTTGGATGTTAAATGTCTTTAGAAATGACATGTGCGAGACGATTGGATGAGTTGGGAAAGTGTTCATGCCTGTTAAGTTAAAAAGACAAGTTACAATAGAGCACGTACTCATATTGCATTAGCACATCTATACGTGAGGAGTAGAGTAGTTATCTGGGTTGAGAAGGGATGAGAAGCAATTTGTAATTTTACATATTTTTTGCTTATATTTTCTGATTTTTCCACCATCAAAATCTTAAAAAATTTTAAATTATGTATTTTATAGAATTTTATTAGAAAACGTGAAGCTCCCTGTACTCCCCACCCCTTGTCAGCAGGTGAAGTGTTTGGGGGACAGACACTCCTGTAGGGGTAGAGGGTCATTCTCACCTCCTGGAGACTCCGAGTTCTGATGCTCCTGAGGCTGCAGGTTTGGGTCCCATTCCAGGGGCAGTAGGCCCCGCTGGGCCAGGCGAAAGTCCTCCAGGAGCTCGGGGCTAGAGGCGTTGGCAGAGGGCCCCTGTTCCTCCCAGCCTTGCACACCACTTCTGTCTGCATTCTTCTCCTCCTCGGCCCAGGCCCAGCGCCGCCGCTGGGGCCCCTTCCCCAGGCTGGGCTCAGTCCAGTGGATCTCAGTTTCTGAGCTGGCCATTGAATGTGGCCTGGCCTTCACCTGGGCCGCTTCATCTTTAGGAGACAGAGCTGCCACAGGAGGCCCAAAGGTCACCGCCAGCTCTGTTCAGCACCAGCCATCCTGCTTGTGACCTGTCAGGGACACAATGAAAGGGTAGCATTCATCCTCAGGTCCCCTCCTTTATTCAGAATAAGAAGTCACCAGCAAGACCTCTGGAATCAGACAGCCCTGTTCAACTCGCAGCTCCATCCTCCTAAAGCTGTGTGACCTTGGGCAAGTCATTTTGCCTTCATTTTCTTTACCAGTAAAACTGGGATAATAATTCCTCTTTCACTCCAGGGTTTTATAAAATACCTGAGACACAGGAAGAGGGGCCCAGCAGCCGGCACACCAAACAATAGGAGTTCAATGAGGGCCAGCTTCTGTTACTGCGCATGTGTGCATGGGCACAGGCCCTGCTCACAGGAGCCCAGGAGGAACCAGACAACTAGCACCCATACATCCAGGTGAGCCGTGAGGGAGGAGGCACAGGGGCTGGGCCGGGAAGAGAGAATAGTCTCAGTTTATAAGTTACTTCCCCTAGAAACCTTTCCTAACCTCCCTTCAGTAAGAATTCAGATTAAGAAGAGGAGAAGGGAGAAAAGAGCATTCCAGCACCCCAAATAACTGAAAACGGGTACCCCAACACGATTGTGTCCACACAAGTTCAGAATGGCACCGCTCACAACAGCCAAAGGTGGAAACGCCCCAAATGTCCGTCCATGAATGGATGGATAACAATTTGTGGTATCTACAAAGAATATTCAGCCATAGAAAGAAATGAGGGAGGGCGGCACCCGTGGCTCAAAGGAGTAGGGTGCCGGCCCCATTGGAGGTGGTGGGTTCAAACCCAGCCCCAGCCAAAAACTGCAAAAAAAAAAATGAGGGAAAGGAATGAAGTCCTTACACATGCTACCATATGGATAAAGTGTAAAAACATGCAGAATGGAAGATGCCAGGCACAAAAGGCCACGTATAGTGAGGTACCCGGATATGAAAAGTCCAGCCAAGGAAAATCCAGAGAGAGAGAAGCAGATTAGCCTTCACCAGGGGCTGGGAGGGGAGAGCGAGCACCACTGCTTAATGGATACAGGGTTTCCTTTTGCAGTGATCAAAGTGTTTTGTAACCAGATGGAGGTGGTGATGACGCACCATTGTGAGTATACTAAATGCCACGGAATTGTTCACCTCAAAATGGTTAGTTTAATGTTATTATCTGAATTTCACCTCAATTACAAAAGAAAAAAGTATTCCAGGCCAGAGGACCCCAGGGCAGAAAGATGCTAGCCTCCTAGGGAATTTCCTGGATGTGGAAGTTGTTTCCCCAATGCTGTGGTATGGACACAGGGGTAGGTGACATTGCCTGCAGGGGAAGGGACCTCTCAGGCTTGCTCAGCAGTTAGATGAACCTCCTGTGCAATGAGACCCCCCATCACAGGTGTCTTAGAAGTTTCCCTCTACTGCTCTGAAATCATGAACCAGGACAGGAGAGCCTGGCCATGTAGGAACTTCAGGCAGCTGTGGCAGGGGCAGGGTGGAGGGGAAAAGCTTCCCCCTCCTCTGCCTTCTTTCTCTTCCTTCCTTCTTTCCCTGCCTCTCCTCCTCTCTCTCATCTTCTTTCACCTCCTTCGTCCCCCACCCCCACCCCTGCTACTCCCCCAGCACTTCCTCTGTGCCTCGCCCTGTGCCAGGCCCAGAAACACGAGTTAACCTAGAGTGGGCAGGGTCCCACCTGGGAGCTCCCAGCCACAAGAGGTTTCAAAGGACAGCAGCACTTTGGCACGGCAGGGTCCCCCAGGTCAGCTGTTGCAAAAGCCTTCTTTTATAGGTAGGGAAACCAAGGCCCAGAGGGACAGGAGCCCAAAGCCACACATGGGTCAGGCTGGGATGAAAGTCAGCCTCCCGGCCCATGGTCTGGGCTCTTCCCTTCATGCTGTGGCCAAGCGGAGTATGACTCCAGGCATCTGAAGACAGACGTATCTGTGTTTACCCCTTCAGCCTCGTGAGTGCTTGGATCCTGCTCAGGAACCTTGATTTGTATGGTTGGGAAATGTCAGCAGGCAACTATTTCTGGAAAGAAAGTTCCCCAGGGAACAGTGTAGCCCGAGGAGGCCTGACTTCTTAAGAGCCGGGGTAGGGACAGAGAATAACATTTCTTCCCTTCTTGACTACAACCCCTGCTCTGTGAGCAGGGCTCGGAATTTCTATCCTCTCCCCCCGCCCAGTCTGCTTGTCTGTCCCCCCCAAATGCAGAGCCCCAGAATTTCCTCCAGATTCCCTGTGTGTTGCTCCCAGCCCCAACATCCCCACCACATGTGGTGTGCCCGCTGTGTGCTGCGCTGGCTAGAAGCTTTACCCACGTGTTTCCAATCTACCCTCCCACAAACATGGAAGTATGTCATAGGCAAACTATGTTTCAGACTACAAAACGGAAGTTTAGCATGGAATAATTACTTAGCCATGATCATCCAGCTGCTAAGTGTCAGAGCAAGACTTGTAACTGTCAATTTTGGTCCAACTGCCTCCAGTGTTTTTTTTTTTAGTCACACAGCTCATTAAAAAGATATTGGTTTGCACCCCAATATGTACATTCCTTGTAACTCTGTATTCATGTATTGTTATACTAATACATTATTAGAAATAATATTTCTAAAAGTAAATTTTAAAAGATGCAATGGAAAATAAATACAGCTGATCCTTGAATAACATGAGTTGGAACTGCATGAGTCCACTCCTACCTAGATTTTCTTCCTCCTCTGTCACCCCTGAGATGCTAAGACCAACGCCTCCTCTTCTCCTTCTCAGGCTACTCAGTGTAAAGACAAAGAGGAGGACGACCTTCCTGACACTTGCACTGAATGAATAGTAAATATACTGCCTCTTCCTTATGAGTATCTTAATAACATTTTCTTTTCTCCAGCTTACTCTATTGTAAGAACAAAGTATATAATACAAATAACACACAAAATAGTGTTAGTCAACTGTTGATGTTATCGGTGAGGCTTCCAGGAAACAGGAGGCTATTTAGTAGTTGTCTGGGAATCAAAAATTATATACTACAGGAGAGTTGGCACCTCTGACCCCCACCTTGTTCAAAGGTCAACTGAATTTTAAGTAGAAGCTCTAACCCTCGCTTCCCATACCTCTACAGAGCCTGTGCCCCTCTTGGTAATCTCTGCCAGTGATCTTAAGCTTCAGTGCGCTCAAGACTCTTCTAAGCATGCAGATTCCTGGGTCAGCCTGCAAAGAGCCTGCCTCAGTTGCCCAGGGCAGGGCCTTGGGTAGGACGCACCCTTTGGAGCTCACCAACTAACTCCTGCTTCTGGAGCAGGCGTGAGAGGTGTTATATTTTAGCTGTTGTTTTTCTAAAGTCTCTGCTGAGGAAGGGGCCGGGGGTGGTATGCGGTTTTCTGACTTTTGAAAGGGCTTTTTTCTAGCCCTGCCACAGAACAGCCTGCCCAATCACAGAGGCCTCTGGGTGCACAATGGAGAACATCTCGTCTCCTGGGATGACTCAGTCTTTGCAGAAATCTCACTGTGACCAGGGGAAGCAGCACGTCAGAAGCAGCTGCGGTTTCTAGCGGGAGTTTTTGCACTTGCCCCTAATACACTTAAGCCTGTTAGCCCTTCCTGAGCAAGGCCTCTGTCTTCCATGCAAGCCATGGTCCTTGATGCCATGGAGCTTGGGACCAGCCAGTCAGCTAGTCAGTCAACAAATGCACTTTAGTGCTAACCTTAGTATGGGATGATGCTGTGACAAAAAAACAGATGACCAGCTTCATCTTATGGTGCACGGCAGGTAGTGTTTTCTGTATTCACTATAAAATACAGAAAACACTACCTGCTCTTGCTACTGCAAAGGGACATCCCACTGCTAGGGCGGTTGGGAGGCAGGGGACAGGGTTAAAAGAACTTTGAAGTTCCCAGTTGATTCAGCTCCTGAAGGCAAAAGCCTCAGAACTGTGAACCTCCTTCCTGCTCCCTGAGGTCACATTTCAAAATACCAAAGTTATATACTGAGCACCCAGTTGGTACAATTAACTTAAAAAAAAAAAAGAAGCAAAAACGATCTATGACTTCCTTCTAGAAGCCAGACACAACACGAGACACAAGGAATATGGAAAAGAGCAAAAGGGTTCCAAGATTTCAAATGGTAGGGGGTGGTGCAATACGGAAGGGGTTATTGAAGAAGGAAGCTCCTTGAGAAAAGAATAATATTTGGTGGAGAGGAAAGGGGAAAAGCACTCCAGGGAGAGGGAACAGCATAGGCAAAGGCACAGAGGTCTGAAAGTATGAACTGAGCTTGCGAGAGAAGTAAGGGCAGGGCACCTTGAATGCCAGACAAAGGTAGGGCTGGCCGGGTCAGCCAGTGCGAGGGCAGTGGGGTCTGGTGAAGGCTCCAGCCATGTGAGCTGACCCCTTTAGGATTCAGTCCCCCTAAGGAGGGCTATTGGGCTCAAGGTCCCTGTCAACTGCTCCCTTCTCTGTGCATCTCCCCACTCCTCTGCCACCCCTGTGGCCCTGGCTTACTCGGGGGTCTAACCCCTTCCCCTAAGGCAGTAGTTCTCAACCTTCCTAATGCCGCGGCCCTTTAACACAGTGACCCACAGGTTGAGAACCGCTGCCCTAAGGTCCTTCTTCAGTTCCTGGTGGGACGCTCTTCTTCCCCACCTCCCTCACAGGGCTCTTCTGCCTGCCCTTTCCCACAACCATTCCCAAACTGAGGACCCTTCCCTTTAGAGCTCGATGGCTCAGAGCTGCCCAAACATCCAGATCCTTCTCTGCCAGCAGAGCCAGGCAGCCCACCACCCCCTTCCTATGGCCCCTGAAACCCCATCCCATCTGGCCAAGGCTGTCCAGCACACTCCCCTGTCCCTACCGCTGCCCAACACCTGCTCAATGAGGAAACTGAGGCACAGACAAGTACAACCCAGGGACTCAACCCTGAATGCAACTCTGAAAGCAAGGAAGGGGAAGGAAGACTTCCCATGTCTAGTAGCTGGGCCCTCCAGAAAGGCTGGGCTGTTGGGCTCAGGACCCCACTCCCCGCACCACTCCTTAATCGATTCCCAACAGCTGTGTGGAAATTAGCCCCACTAGCAAGCGCCAGCCACTCCCCCTGTTGTCCCCTTCCTGCCTCCAGCTTGCCCAAGCAGCAGAGGATGAAGAGAAAGAGAAACGGTGCCCTGTTGTTGCCGCTCTGAATTCACCACCCTCAAGAGCTGAGCTGGTCTGCTGGCCCCTGGACAGCTTGGGCATCTCATCTTACCCCTATGGCTGGCAGAAGGGGCAACTTCCACTGTGCGGACCCCCACTGCCTCCTGGCGGGCTCGCCACGCCTGCATTGTCACTGAGGCCCCTTAGCGATGGGACTAACTCTCACATACACGTGAGGACACCAGGCAGAGAAGACCCAACGCCTGCCCAAGTTCACAAGAGATGGGAGTCAGGGCTGGGGCTAGAATCTAGTGCTCTAAGTCTTAAAGAAATCCCCTGGAAATCTACCCTTACACAGGGGACCGAAATCCCCTAAGCTGAGAGAAGTGGTACAGCTGCGGCAGCTGCAACTTCCTGGCTGGGCTGGTCCAGCTGCCTGGATTGTCTCAGTCTGTGACTGGACAGTCCAGAGGAAGGCACACTCCCCAGCCCTCCTCCATCCCCAATCACTTACCTCTCTCAGGCTCCACCACCATCCTGCCTGCTCAGATTCAGGGGACCTGCCAGAAGGGTCTTTGTTCCAAATCTGGGGAGCCCCCTGCCTCCATTGCACCCTGGCCCGCCTCCAGGCCGGCTCTGCCAGCTGGGGCTGCTGCTCACAGACAGCATGGCTCCCCACCTCTCCCCGCCCCTGCAGGAAGCGCCCAGCCTGATTTCCTACAAGTGTTTGTCAGAAGGAGGGGGTTTGTCTGCGGTGCAGAGCCAGAGCAGAGCTTAACCCCTTGCAGGCCCTCTGCGTATCTGTGCTGCCCAGGAAAGGATTCCTGGAAACTTCTGATGCCTGGAGCCTGGGATTATCTCCACTAAGGCTTTTGAGGTACCTACAGAAAGGGAAATTGAAGTTCAGAGAAGGTCAACGGCTTGGCCAAGGTCACACGGCATGCTAAGTCTGGAAGGAGTTCTCTAGCTGCCTCGACTCAGCCCTTTTCAACTATGGCATGACCTTGGCAGAGGCTTCCTTTTCACCAGGCTTCAGGGCCATCTGCACAATAGGAGCACAGACAGAGGCTGTTATGCCCCTCCAACTCTGACTCTGTGTCCTGTCTGCCAATGTGCAATTGGACCTCTGGGGGAGGCTGCAACTATTCCTGCCCACCTCACCCACTGCCATCACCCTGAAGGGGGCTTGCAGCCAGCGTGGGACTTTCTAGGACTCATGGAAGTGGTGAAGTGGCTGATCGGGAATTTCGTCTGTTGTAAGTACCCTCCCAGGGCTCTCCAGCTGTCAGGGGAGTATCCTGATGGACACGCTGCCTTTTCCCAAGCCCTGCTCCGTCTAGTCCTTCATTCACAGGTACTCACTGAGCTCCTGCTATGTGTAGGAGATGGAGGTGATGGAGTGGGCAATCCATATACCAGGCTGCTTTTGGTAGTAGCAATGCCCAGGACTTACCCCAAGACCAACAGAACCAATCTCTGGGCATTAATGATTTTAAGTTGCTCAGATGAGGCTCAGGTAGAGAGTAATGGGTAGGGAGGAGGGTTATGGGATGATTAGGAAGGTCTCTGTGAAAAGGCAACTTTCATTCAATCAAGAGACTAGCAGGAAAAGGGAGCTCAGCTGGCCACAGAAGGCTGGGGCAGTGTTCTGGAAGAGCAAGTGCAGAGGCCCATGGTGGGTGCCAGCTGGGCTTTCCCCAAGAGCAGCTAGGCCTGAGTCCCCCATAACAGAGTGTGCCACCTAGGAGAGGCCAGCACTGGGGCGGATCAGAGGGCCCAGGACCCAGTCCCTACACACATGGATGGCTCCCAACTCTGCCCCACCAGTGACTCAGGAAACAAATATAAAAAGGGAAATTTTAGGCCTCACTTTGCCCCCCAAACCCTCCAGGTGATTCTGATAAATGGCCAGGACAGAACAGGACAGAAAAATGAATGTCAGAATCCACCCATTGTTGCGGACCTGGGTTCGAATCCCAGCCCCACCTCCTGCCTGCTCTGACCATTGAGGCTTCACTTCTCTCAGCCTCAGTTCTTATCCGTCTGTGAAACAGGGATATGAAGATTGGCCACCCCTTGGAGCAATTATCAAGATTCAACGAGGTAATGCCTGCCAGTGCAGAGGGGACCTGGAATATGGCTGTCATTTATTAGGGATTTTATTCCTACTATTTAGGTACAAGTCTTTGCTTTCCTCCAAAGGCTGGACCTTAATATCTCTGTGTGCCTGGCACGCTGATTGTGGCTAATGAATGTGTTTGCTGAATGAATAAATGAATGAATGGACTTTCCCAAGGTCAGCTTGCAAGTGTTGGGTAGAGCCCAGGCTAGAGCCAGGCATTCTCACATTGCAGTAATGGCCCCACCCGACTACCCCCTTCCCTGCCATTTACCCACATCTGGGGCTTTACCCCTCAGCCCAATGTGGAGCAAAGCCAGACCCTAATGAGGCTCTTCCCTGCTGGCTCTGGTGACCATGTGGGCCATTGTGCGAGGGGCGGGCTCCCCTGACACCCTGTCACTCACTCACTCTCCTTCCCTGGTCATTAGTGCAGGCAGCAGCCAGCGCTGCCATCAACGCCAGGTGTCTGCCACTACTGGGCACGCCCCATGGCCCCTGGATAACCCTGAGCCCATCTTAAGGGCAGCCACTTCACCCTAAGGACAACAGCCTCCAGGGCACTCTGTTCTACCTCCTTGCCATCCTCAAGCCTGACCACCCTCCTCTCTGCCTTTGCTCATGTGGTGCCCCCTTTTGGAACACCATCCCCACCCACAGGCCAGATTCTACTTAACCAAAGCAACATGTCCAAACTTGAGCTCAAGACACCATCACCCTTCAAACTCGCCCCTCCCTAGCTGGGCCCATCTTTCACCTGGGTACACAGCCAGAATTGACTATTATCCTGGACACTTCCCTCTTCCTCACATCCCATGACTAAACCATTAATAACTCCCAGTGATTTTACTTCTTAAATCTCACCAGAATCTCTGCCCATCTCTGCACCCCTACGCAACTTCCTGCGACAGCCTTCCTTGGAAAGCTCTCTGGTCCCCTAATCCACTCCCCACACTGCGCCAAGCCTCTTCTCTCACCATCTGCTCTGGCCTTGCCCAGCATGTTCCTGCCATAGTGTTCCCGGGACAGATGTACCTGCCTCTGCTCCTCACCCAACCCCACTTCTCCTCCCTGCTAATCAATATCCAGGGTACCTGGCAACCTGCAGACCTCAGCATGCTGTCCTCAGGGGCCTGCCATTTGGAATGGTAGTGTGTGATTATTTGACTATCATTTCTCTCATAATTCAATTGGGAGCTCTGTGAGGCTGTCATATCCCAGGACCCAGCACACAGGCCCTGGTGCACATCAGAAATGCTAGATGATCCACTAAACCCCGGGCTGACTCAGCCCTTGAGACAACCCAGGGAGGCTGGTGTGACAACCCCATTAACAGCTGGGTAAACAGAGGTCCCTAGAGCCCAAGCAACCTCTCAAGGTCACAGAGTTGATGAGCTCCAGTAGTTTCAAAATCACAAAGACCCAGCTCCTGACAAGCAAGCATGGTGCTCACACCAGGGCAACCTGCAGAGATAATGAATACCTGCCACTATAACATGCAGGGTGGAGCTTATTAGCAGCTAATTGCATCGTAGTAAGCCAAGGCTCTGGCTTTGTATGAGGCTCTGGTCCTACACAGAGCCTTTTGGTTTTCCAAAGTGCTTTCTCATCCTTCATAGCACTAGATACTTAAACACAGCATTGGAAGTGGGAGTGTTACTCCATTGTATAGGTGAGGAAACTGAGGCCCAGAGAAGGGAGGAGGTTAGATCCTGGTCACCCTGAAAAAATATAAGGACAAAACAAAACAATAAATTGGCCCCTCGTGCTAGGGGTCCAGAACCTTCACCAGTTACAGGCCTATGTGTGGCTGTGCCAGCTCTGCCACAGGACCCCAGCGATCCTTCAGACATCTACTCCCTCCAGGCTCTGGGTCATGATGTTCTAACACTGTAGTGACCATTTCTCTCCCACCTTCTCACTGCCGAAGCAATCAGCCATCCCTTCCCTCTTTCCCTCCCTCCACAATCATTTCTGAGTCCCACACGAGTGCCAACTAATTACCCAGACTGGAAAGTAGCTTTATTTTTTTCCCCTTTAAGTCTACACGTGTAGCCCAGGTCATGTCCCAGGACTGAGATGGTCCACAGGTGCTGACACAATGAGCCTGTGTCATCCCCTCAAGCATGTCCTCAGGCCCAGGGCTATAGTGGAGCCACCAGGCTTCCCAGCCACTCCCCATGGAAATCAAGGGCTGGCAGCTTCAGGAGCTCTGGGGGATGAAGCCTCTGTTATTCCATCTTCTGCCCCTTCCTGAGCTTCCTGCCCCTCCCTTCCCTGAAAAAGATGTGAAAATGCACGGTAAGGTCCCCCACTTCTTCCTGCCCAGGCTGCTGAGTTTAGCCCTGTAGTTAGAAAGTCCGTAGAGTCTGAGGGGGAGACGAGGCAGGGGAGGGTTTCAGGAATGGACTGGAAGGAACAGACCAAAGCCGGGCTTAGGAAGTGGAGACCCAAGTTCTAGCTCGGGTGACCTGGAACAAGTGCCTTCCCTTTCCTGAGCTTTGGAACCTGAGGGCTTAAGGAGATTATCTCTGAGGTTATCAGAGATTATCTTTAACACTAAACTTCCCGGATTCTTTATTTCATTTTCCCCTCACAGGCAGAAATGCCATTCTGATGGCACCATGAAAGGCTGCAAGGCGCGGGGGTTAAACGCACAAGGACCTGTGGGCAAGCAGAGAACTTCAGGGAGAACCCTTGGAAACTGTGTGATCTTGGGCAAGTCACTAATCTCGCTGAACTCCAGGTTCTGCAATTGTAAAGTGGGGGGAGTAACGTGTGAACGACTCTGCCTTAACAGTGAAACTCCAATATGGCCTGCTCCCTGCAGGGCTGAGTTTAATTTTCCTGACCCTGGAGCTTCCCCAGTATCAACCACAGGCCTGGCTTTTAGTCCTGGACACAAACAGGGACAGGGAGAGGCAGACCTCCCAAGTGCAGGGGACTGCTGCCTGTGGCTCTCTTCCCTGTGGCCTCCTGCCAGTTCTAGAACTCACTGACTCAATTAAAAACCGTGTCCCTGGCTGAGCACTGGATCACGCTGTAATTCTAGCACTTTGGGAGGCTGAGGCAGGTGGATTGCTTGAGTTCAGGAGTTCAAGACCAGTCTGAGTCTCTACTTTTTTTAGTAGACAGTCTCTACTAAAAAAAAAAAAACAAAAACAAAGAACAGAAAAATTAACCGGGTGCTGTGGTGAGGGCCTATAGTCTCAGCTACTGGGGAGGCTGTGGTAGGAGGATCACTTGAGCCCAAGAGTTAGAGGTTGCTGTGAGCTATGACGCCACGGCACTCAACCCCAGGGCAATAGAGTGAGACTGTCTCCCCACCCCCCAGCCTCCAAAAGAAAAGAAACTGTGTCCCCACCCTGAGCTCTGAGCAGTTAAGGAGGGAGGAAACAGGTTTCCTCAGCCAACTAAGATTTGGGTTATGAAGAGGGTGTGGCCCTAGTAAGAAAAATACACACACTGTCAAATTGACGCTCTTTTAAAGAGTCAAATAAAAAAATGTGCACGTGCCAGGAATGTATTGCTAACAGCAGGCTTTATTGAGCACCTATTAGGTGTCAAATATCTTGTCAAAGCCTCTTTATAAATTAAGATCTCATTATTTAATACTCATCCCAATCTAGGAAGAAATTATTATGCCCATTTCTAGGCAAGGAAGCTGACTTTGAACTAAGCTGCCTGAATCCAGACAGCACAATTGTAATCACTACAGGCCTTTTTACAGGTAAAAAGGAACCACCTCAGTGTTCAATAATAGGGGGTCACTGAAATAAATTACAATGTCTCCACTCAAAGCAACATAGTTACGCTATAGAAGAGTATGAAATGATAAAAAAAAAAAAACTGTGATGTGCTATGTGACTAACTCAGTTATAAAATAATATATATCTAGTTTGAGTCTATTAAAGAATAAAATAGTAAAATACGGAAAAGAGAAAGAGAAAGGGCGTGCTCCAAAATGTTTACAATAATTATCACTAGGTAGTCAGATTATAGACAAGTTTACCATTTTTCCTGTTAAAAATAACAGTAGTTTTAAAAACAAGAGTCAAATGAACATTTACTACTCTTAAGAGCAAACCAAACAAATGCCACCTCACACCTGTATGGTGCTCGTGCTCATGAGGGACTTGGAGTACCCCCTGCCTCAGTTTCCACCCGTAAAAGTTGAAAAGCAAGGTTGGGCTCTTTGAAGCCCTTTTCAGCTCTGACATTCTGTACCCCAACACACACAGTTTTCCTCCTCTTTTTTCACTCTGATACAATGTGTTATTTTCTGCACATACAGCCATGATGGAACCTGTGGGGACATGTGAAAATGATGAAAAGGAAACAATCAGCCCCCAACCTCAGCTACGTTAGCAGTCTGGGTCCTGGCATGTGCTGCCTGATGGGCTCCTTATAAATAATTAGGCATTTAACAGGTGATGAAAGGTTCAGAGAGGTTACATACTTTGCCCAAAGTCACACAGCACATAGGACAGAGTTGGGTCTGCATCCACAAATACAGCATTATCTTTCAGATGAACCCCTTAGTTGGAGGGGCTGAGTGCAGCCTCCTGGACCCTTCCCTACACAGTTCTTGGCTGCAGTCTCAGGGCTCCGGGAAGACTAACAGCTGGGCACCCCACTCTGGCCTTGATCCTCCGCCTGTCAGAATAGGCTCAGCAGGGAGAATGCTGGCAAGAATCTAGGAGCAGTGTGTGATCAGCCTTGGAAGAAGAGATTCTCACTTGGCAATCAATCTGGAGTTCAGCTGACACTTGGCAAGGAAGCCCAGAGCCAAGATGAGACTGTGGGTTGGATGCAAGAGGGACAAAGGAGTGAAAAATGTGAGGCTTGTGGACAAGAATGCCTGGGTTCAACTCTGAAAGATCCTCACAGGACAGTGCTTCTCTATGTGGCGCATGCATGCTTGTGTGTGTGTAAAATAATAGATAGTAGCACACAGGACGTGCTCAGAAAGTGAGAGGTTCCTATTAGCCTCCTCCTGACTCCCTGGCCAACTGCAGAGCCTCCTCTCAGCCACCCACCCCTACACACCCTCTAACCTCTCAGCACAATGAAGAAATCTCTGGGCACCATTTTGGTCAGGCTCTTCCCCTGATTAACCACCACTGCTGGTACCTGTCACTTGCAGGTTAAAGGCCAGATGTTCTGGCCTGGAATTCAGGCGACACTGACCTTCTCTAAATCAGAGGATTGCTGCACAGCACAACGCACATCACAGACTATGAGCCTCCTCTCATAAAGGCTTCCTTCCCAAATCCCACACTTCAGGGGAGCAGGCCTTCTGGCGTGGCTCCCTTGAACTCCTTGCACTACTAGGAATCCCCCCAACTCCCAGCTGCCAGGCAGAAGGAAGGATGTCATTCCATCCCCCAACACCCTTCACATGCAGCTCTCTTAAACAAGAAAAAGAAGAGGACAAGAGAAAGACCTGACTTGCGGTGGTGACTTCCATGATGTAAATATCCTTATTATGGCCAATTTCAAGCTGACAACATGGTGTCACTGGATGCAGCACTGTGAAGAAATGAGCACAAGCAGCTCTCATGAGCTGATGCCAGCACGCACTCACACATACCAAAGTAAGGACCAGGTAACCCTGGTGAAGAGCTGTGTGACTTTAGTCAAGTGACTTGACCTCTCTGAACCAAAGGCTTCTCATCCATAAGATGAGGACAACAATAACACCCACCTCAATGACACTATGTAACTAAGTGATGTAATCTACATGATTGACAATAATGTATGGGCAGGGCTCTGTACTAGACACAGGGAGTAACAGGGGAGACAAAATGGGTAAGAACTCCTACCCTTCCGACCTCAGTCCTTGCAGTAAAATCCTTGACGCTGTAACTAGAATGAATAACCAACATTAGCTATTATTATCAATGGTACTATTGTCATCATTCCTTCCTTTCTCTAGGCCTCAATGCCCCTATTTCCAAATTTATAATGTGGACTGAACAAAAGCTTTCTATGATGCCACCTCACTTGAGCCTGAACATGGAGTTAACATGGGCCTTACCGTCCTCATTTTATAGAAGGGAAAAATGAGGCTCTCAACTAAAGATGGGCTGGAGATTTGAACGCAGGTCTTCTCACTCCTGCTCTCTAGATCTTTCCCACCTTCCAGGACTGAGGAAACACAAAAAAGGACCTGGCATTCAATTGGTGATACAAATGCTTTAAAAATATCCTTCCTTTCTCCCCCTCATGGGGGTAAACTGAAATGTTGTGCATCAATTTCCAACATGTGCTCTCAGCATGAAGGTCCCGCAGTTTTGGGACTGCTCCCAGTCTCTCTGGAAACCCCACTCTGGGGCAGAGTCTGCAGCATGGTGGGAGCTGATGAAATCCCCTTGCAAGAAATAGCTGAAATCACATGTTTCAAATGCAAATGGGCTGAACTTTGGGAGGAAGGCAGAGGCTTCCTAATGTATCTTCTTCCTGAACTGAGACTGCCTCTTGAACATAAACCCAAATACAGAGTCCCTAAAACACCTACTACTAAAACACCATAGGTTCCATCTCCCTGTTGGTAAGTAAACCAGATTTAGGCCCCCTCAGATGGGCAGCCATTCTGTTTTCTTTTTTTTTTTTTTTTGAGACAGAGCCTCAAGCTGTCACCCTGGATAGAGTGCTGTGGCCTCACAGCTCATGGCAACCTCCAATTCCTGGGCTCAAGCGAGTCTCCTGCCTCTGCCTCCCAAGTAGCTGGGACTACAGGTGCCCGCCACAACACCCGACCATTTTTTGGTTGCAGCCATCGTTGTTTGGCAGGCCCGGGCTGGATTCGAACCCGCCAGCTCAGGTGTACGTGGCTGGCGCCTTAGCCCGTTGAGCCACAGGCGCCGAGCCGCCATTCTGTTTTCTTAATAAAACAAGACAGTAAAACAAAAACCAGAACCCACCAACTCTAAAGGAAGTGCCTGGAAAGTGCTCTTGGGAAGTCCCTGTATGTATCTAACTTCAGTCCCTCATTCTTCAGTTTCAGCCTATTTCTTCTGTTCTAGAGCACAGTGTCTCTTTTCATTGCAGCCTGTCCCAGCTTCTCTCTTCAGCTCCAAGACAGCCTTGGTTTGTTATCAGCAACTTTCCAACTTTCTCAATCAGAAGCAGGTTTTTAAACATCGGTAATGATCCACTCCAACCTGTCATTTCTCTCAACGAAAGCCCAGGAAAAGAGCACTGGAAGAGTGTAGCCCAAGGTCACACAGCAAGCAGTCTCTGGCTCTGCCTGTGCTAACCCATCACACAGGGGAAAGAGGAGCTCTCAGCCTTCCTGCTGTGTGGCCTTGGCCAAGCCGCCAAGGCTCTCTGAGCCTTAGTCTCCAAAAGTACACCAAGAGGGAACTGGCTTTATTTCTGCAACCGGTTACAGTTCCTACCATTGACGAGGCTGCCCACCCAACACTGGCCTTCGTTCTACCGCCCTCTCCCTAAAAAGAGGAAAAGAAACCTGCGTTGGGCGTCCAGGGAGGGCGCGCGGTTCCGAGCCACAGGGCTGAGCGGGTTGTTGCTGGGTGAGCGAACCTCACACAAATCCCAGGACAGAAAAGCCCCACCTCGCCAGTAACCACAGCGACCCGGGCCCCGCCTCCAGCCCAAACACAGCCCAAGGCCCCGCAAGGACCACTCCCGGGCTCCCTGGGGACCACTCCTCTCCCAGCAACCAGCCCCAGCAGGAGAAAGAGAAAAAGCCAACGCCCCCATTGTGCGGAGGTGGAGACTGAGGCCCCATAGCTGAGACTGCGGACCGCCGTAACCGGTGGGGTTTGGACTCGGGCCCCGATCGCCCGTCCAGAGCTCCCCTCCATTCCTGAAGCAGCGATCCGTCTCCTTCCCGTGCGCCTGGAGTTTTCACGTGGGAGAGACAGAAAGCAGCGTCATCCCTAAGGAGCGGAGCCCACCGGCACTGTCACTCTCCCTTCCCATTCTTCCGACCGAGAAACTGAGACCCAGTGAGGGGCTGGGATCCGCCCGAACCCACCGCGAGCCCCTCCCAGTGTCTTACCTGCCGGGGGCTGCCGCGCCCGCGGTTTCCTGGAGTTGAGCGGCAAACAAAGGCCTCCAATCCGGACGCGGGGCGGGGCGGAGGCCTCTTTGCATAACCCCCAGGGTCCGCCCCCGACTGCGGGGGGCGGTCCCTGGAGGTGGGGCCTCTAGAAGCTCCACCAATCCAAGAGAGGCAGCTGTACTCTGCGGCCCGCCCCCAGGGAACTCCAGCTCCAGGGAACCGGGGAGCCGGCTCCTGGCTCCTGGACCTAAGATCTCAAATCTGGGAGGCTGCACCTTGCTTCTGGAATCAGCCCAACCGCAGACAGGGAGATTGAGGCACGGAAGCGGAGGGTAAGGCATTTGTGCAGTGTCTCAAAGAGCCACAGTGAGGAAGAAATCAAACTTCTTTTATTTGAGACACAGTCTCACTCTGTCACCGTGGGTAGAGTGCCATTGAGTCACAGCTCACAGCAACCTCAAACTCTTGGACCCAATAGATCCTCTTGCCTCAGCCTTCCAAGTCGCTGGGACAAGCACCCACCACAAGCCCGGCTCGCTTTTCTATTTTTAGTAGAGATGGGGTGTCATTCTTGCTCAGCCTGGTCTCGAACTCCTGAGCTCAATAAATCAAACTTTTATGGTTGAAACGGACTGGTTAATAACATTAACAATAATGAACTTTTCCTGGACAGTGATCAGGTGTCACTGTTGTAAGTTCTCACGATGCTCAGTCCTTTCCTATGAGGTAGGTAGGCATTGTCATTACACTCAGGTATATGATAGTCCCAAACCTCATTACTTCATTAGACAAGCATGAAAACCTGGGCCCCAAAGCCAAAAAGAACTTGCACTGAATCTCACTATGAGTACAGGACAGGTAAAACTCATTGTCCTCCTTGAAGAATGGTGGTGTATGGTGTCACTCTGACCTAGGTTCTTGCCCCAGTTCTGCCACGTGGCTGCTGCTGAACCTCAGGCAAATAAGATTCATACTCCCACTTCATGGGGTTGCTGAGAGAAACAAATAAATAAACATAGCGCCAAGCCCATAAGAAATCAATCACTAATTTAAAGTGCTCCTGGACTGACCCTATTCCACTAGGAGGGGCTGGATGGGGGCAGTTAATGGGCCCCATGGCAAGAAGTGACTCACGCAAAGCCCCTCATTCAGCTGTAGCTCTTTCCTCATAGCTTTTACTGAAAGAAAGCTTTTCTTACTCCCTGGACACAGATCTACAGGAATCATAGCAGCAGCTTCTCTTCACTAATGGTTTAGGACTGGGACAATCATTTTAGCTAGTCCTGGGAATAGCCTAGTGACTTGCCCGAGGCCCCTCATTCAGCTATAACTCATTCCTTCTAGTAGCAAGCTCATCCCAGTTATTCTCTGGACACAGATCTACAGGACTCATAGCAGCAGCTTCTCTTCACTAATGGTTTAAGACCGGGACAATCATTTTAGCTAGTCCTTCTGGGAATAGCTTAGTGACTTGCCCAAGGTCCCTCATTCAGCTATAACGCATTCCTTCTAGTAGCAAGCTCATCCCAGGTACTCTCTGGACACAGATCTACAGGACTCATAGCAGCAGCTTCTCTTCACTAATGGGCTTAGGGCAGGGACAAACATTTTAGCTAATCCTTCTGGGAATGGCCCCAAAATATCAGGGTAGGAAGGGCCCATGGTGCATTTTCATATTGCCATAGATGTGTACTGTGTCCCTGGGATTGTCAGTCTTGTCTGAGAGCCTCCTGATCAGAAGGGGAAACTGAGGCTGGGTACACCACATCACCTGCCCAGGGTTCCACAGCAGAGGAGCAGACCCTGAGAGCCTCTGTTGTTTTCCCCTTCTCTCCTCCCCACTTTGGCTTTATGAGTAAAGATGTCAGGGCCACAAGGTGGACTTCTGACATCCTCCTTCTGTGAGGCAGAACTCACAGCTGCCTTAGCCACCACAATGTGCCCCTCCCTTCAAAAGACACCAGGACAGGTGCTTATCCTGGGGCTTGATGTTGAAAGAGCAGGCCCAGGCCTCGGGCAGCTGTGGGTCCAAACTTGTCCTTTCCAAGTCCACCTGCAAAGGAGATTTTTTAGCTTTAAAATTCCACTGGGAAGGGGGCCTTCACACTCAATGGGCCACAGCCCCAGAGCAACACCTCCAGAAACTCCTTGCTCTACTCTCAGAGCACAGACATGAGTCGGTGGGGAGCCACTGCTGGGGGCAGTTTCTTTGTTGCGTTTGTTTCCTATGGCCACTGTAACAAATCGCCACATGTTCTCTTACAAGGAGAGGTCAGAAGTCTGAATCAGTTGCACTGGGCTAACATCAAGGCGTCAGGACAGGTTCCCTCTGAATGCTCTAGGGAGAACCCGTTTCTTTGCCTTTTGCAGCTGCCTACATTCCTTGGCTCGTAGTCCCTTCCCCCATCTTCATAGTGTATCACTACAACATCTCTGATTCCATCAGCGCAGCACCTTCTCTTCTGTGTCAAATCTTCCCTCCCTCTTATAAGCATCCTTGTGATTATATTGGGCTCACCCCCAACTCATGACCATAACTTAATCACATCTGTAGAATCCTTTTTGCAATATAAATCAACATTCAAAAGTTCCAGGAATTGGAATCTGGTTACCTTTGGGGGTTATTATTTAGCCTACCAAACCCATTTTCCAGATGGGGAACTTGAGGTTCAATTTCCCAAGTCCACACTAGCTTTGGAGTCTAATGTGAGGAAAGATGGCAAAGCCCTCTTGCAGTGAGGTGGGAGTCACTCCCTGCAGAAGGACCAACCCTCCATCCCTGGCATAGAGGCCTTCAGGAATGCCAGCTGCCTCAAGTGAATCCATGGCTCTGGCCTCACGGGTTTTTCTTGGCTGGAATGTGAACAGGGACAATCAAGAGCAAGATCTGGGATAAGAGGTGGAACCAACTGCCTTCTATCACAGAACTCCAGACACGGGCAAAGCAGGACTTCTTGAACTCTTCTTCCACTAGACAAATCCTGGGGACAAGATGAAATGGGCATTTTGGCTAGCAACTGAAGCCATAGAGCAGACCACGTTGTACCACTTTCTCAACCTGTGACCCTGTATGTTTTACTTCTAATGCCCACCGCTCTCAGCTGCTGGAACAGCTTGATTTGCACAGGCAGAAAGCAGGAAGTGATTGGGAATCTAGTGCCTCTTCTGATATGCATGATTGCCCAACCCCCTGGCCTTGAATGGAGACAACTCTAGGCCTAGTTATACCCCAAGGTTTCCTGTGGGATGGGGTTGAAGCTTGTCTCTGTGGACTGTCTGAAATCCTGCCCTTACTTAGCTTCTTCCCCTTCCCTGTCCTACTTCCCCACTCCCTTACTGGTCTCCCCTGGGAGCACTTCTTTAATGAATTGCTTGCAAACAAATCCTTATCTCAGTGTTGGCTTCTGCAAACTAACCTAGGCTGCATCTGGGTTTTAAAACATTCACTCACTCTGTGCATTTTGCCTTGTAACATACTTGTATGTTTTCATCTGAAAATGTTATCTGTAAATGCTTAAGTTTTGCCCTCAAACCTTCAAGGAAGGTGCACCAAGAAGCAGGCGTGGCTCAAGTGTGACTGCACGCCCCACTGTATATACCAAATTGAGCCAAGGGAGGGGGGCAGGGTAGTGGTATGGATGCTCTGGGTCCATCTGTCCTAGCCACCCCTCTTTCTCCATAGCAAAACCCCAGCCACACAGGCAGATCACACAGCATGCTGGTCCCTAACCTTGTTCAGATTTCTTTATTGAAAAATTAAAGTCATAAGCTCTGTATATAAATACAATGACATTGCTGGTCACCTGCAAGGCCTCTGGGGTAGGCTGAAGGTAGATGGGAAGCTGGGGCTGTGGGATCCCCAAGGGTTTGGGGAGGGAAATAAATAATAAATACCATGGGGAAATGAGGAGCCAGAAGGAGTGGGGGTGGAGACGGCGAGGTGCTTGATGCTTATTTGTGGCACTAAAGGTCCCGCAAGATGCCTCCTGGAGGGGGGCTGTGTCCATGTTTTCTCACGTGACCTCACTCTGGACAGAAGCCCAGGCATCTGGGGACAGTCTGGGTCCTCGCTGGCTGGGGGCAGCAGTGACAACCCAGAGAGACAGACACTCTGCCTTTCCTTTTCCTTTCTTCCCTTCCTGCAAACCCCCTGTGTTGAGTGCCTCCTGTGTATCCAGTACAGCACTAGATCCTGACCGGGCCTTCTGTTTGCATCACTGGCTATCTTCCTCTCTTGGTTTTGGTCCAGGGGGTCTGGATAGAGGGGGAATGTTTTCCTGCTACCCTGGCCATGTGGTTGGCCCCGACCCCTCAAGGAGCTTCATGGAGCCAAGAGGGGGAAGGGCCCAGAAGCGGGGGCTGACAGTAGTGGGAGGCCCGTGGCCTCGGTCTCTAGAGCATCACATTGAATTCAGTGACCAGAAAGTCGATGTAGTCACGGTCCTTGGTCTTAAAGGCCTCAGCAATGATGCGGGCAGCCTCCCGATGCTCCTTGCCACGAAGCGTCAGCCCATTCACTTCCAGGATTATGTGGCCTACCTTGAGCTGCCCACAGTTGTGGGCTGAGCCACCTCGCTGCAGGGGAAGAAAGGACACAGGGCTCATGTGGGATGCCTAAAGGTTAGGCAGGACTGGCTTTCGCCACCCACTGGGTCAGGTCCCACTGCCACCCAGGCAGCCAGAGTCTGGGTATCCACTGCCCTGATCAGGAAAACTGAGGCTCAAGAAAGGTGATACAAGCCTGGGTTGCATATGAGTTCTTGGAGGGGACGGCATCTATGGGAGTGGCAAAGCCTTGGAGATGCTGAGAAAGGGTCCTTCAGGGTTAGGGAGAGTTGGGTGAGCAAGACCCTTGGGATGTACCTGAATAGTGACGATCCTAGGCAGGGGCTGGCGGGTGTTGGCGCCACCTTCGATGGCAATGCCCAGAGTGGCTGCACTTTTCTTCACACGAACCAGAGCGGATGTGGGCTCCAGGAGTCCAGGCTGTGGGTGTGAGGAAGGACATCACTGAGGCCTTCTTATTGGACAGGTGTGGCTGATATTGGGCTGGGCCCTCACTCACCCTGGTCAACAGGGCTCAGACCGTAGTCGTGTTAGGGGCTTGAGTGTGCCAGGCATTAGGCCAAGCACTTGGTGTCCTAGTTCTTCAATCCCTACTGGAAGCCTCTGAGGCTCTAGAGGTTT
Organism: Arctocebus calabarensis; assembly: GCA_963573935.1. Taxonomy (NCBI): domain Eukaryota; kingdom Metazoa; phylum Chordata; class Mammalia; order Primates; family Lorisidae; genus Arctocebus; species Arctocebus calabarensis. The sequence goes on from CAUYON010031410.1 coordinate 39,696, forward strand.
CAGGGCTTGTCCAAGGCTGTCTGGGGTGGCATCACACCTTGATGAGCCTCAAGATTCTCAAGACCAGTCTTTGGCCTCAGCCACCCAGCATCAGTGTGAAGATAGGACTTAAACTTGACCTCCAGATTTCTAGTATAGTGTTTATTCTGGAGACCCAAATCCCCAAGTGATGTGAATTTGCCAAGCTGCCTGGTGCTCACTGCCTGGTGCTCACTTGTCAAGCTGATCTGTGGGTCCCTGGGAACTCCCATTCTCCACCTGGGGTCTGCCTTCCTCTCAGCCTCTGTGCTGCCCACACCCCCACTCACCGGTTTGTTGGCCCCCTCTGTGGGCCTCTCATTCCGAGGCAGCTCCTTGCTACCCCTGCTCTTGGTGGATGCTGTCTGTCTGCCTCGGCCTGGGGCACTGGCCTCTGCCTCGCCGGCATCCACACCACTGTCCTCGCTTAGAGTCTGCCCACTGTCGGAGAGCTGAGAGAGTGTGGAGGCTGCTGGGAAGAGAAATGGGAGGAGAGAGGCATACAGTTGGATCAGGGAGGGCTTCCTGGAGAGGGCAATGAAACTAGAGGCAGGAAGATTGGGAGAGTTCCCCCGGCAAAGATAGGGGAAGAAAGGAAGGGATCTTGGGAAGACTGGCCCTTCCAGAACTGGCTCAAAGGCTCTGACTTTAGGGACACCTGCCTTGACATCCCAGTTCTCAGCAGCTGGTGTAATGGTTTCAACAGAGGCCAAAAGGCACACCAAGCCCATATATATGAGGTGTTTGTTTTATTTTTTAAAAAAAACTCACACACATGGCTCGGCACCTGTGGCTCAATGGGCTAAGGTGCCAGCCACATACACCTGAGCTGGCAGGTTTGAATCCAGCCCGGGCCTGCCAAACAACAATGACGGCTGCAACCAAAAAAAATGGCCAGGCGTTGTGGTGGGCGCCTGTAGTCCCAGCTACTTGGGAGGCGGAGGCAGGAGACTTGCTTGAGCCCAGGAATTGGAGGTTGCTGTGAGCTGTAATGCCATGGCACTCTACCCAGGGTGACAGCTTGAGGCTCTGTCTCACAAAAAAAAAAATAAATAAATAAAAATAAAAATAAAAAAAAAACTCACACAGTGCTGTCACTGTGGACCAACAACAGATTGGACAAACAACACATTCAGATCATAAGATTTCATATAAAATTTAAATTTATAGCTTCCCAAGGAAAAACCAAATTCTGCTACACCTGGCTTATAGTCCTGCATGACCCCACATAGGCTGAGCTAGGCTTTGGGTGGGCACATGCCTTCCAGGTCACCTGTCAACCTGTCAGTAAAGCTACTTTACTATCATAATGACCCAGCCCCTGAACTTGAGACTCTCAATTAAGAACACCTACTCTGGGGTCTAGTAGATTAGGTCTGAATCTACGCTAACCTGCTGTGTAAGCCTAGGCTGGTAACACAGCCTCTCTGAGCCTCCTGTATTCTCATTTTCACATAAGAAGCACGATGCCTGCCCTGTGGGGCTGTCATGAAGACTCACAGATACAACGGATGGAGTGAAGCAGTCAAGGGAACAGGCTCAACAATTACTTTGTGACTTAGTGTTTTCATCTGTAAAATGGGGATAAGGAGAGAACCAGCTTCACAGGGCTGCTGGGAGGATTGACAAAGTCAACAATATAGGCAAGGCTCCTGGAACATGCTTATTAGTGAGGCTGTCAGTTCCTAGCATCACATGTGTGTCCAGCTCAACACACGTTAAGTGGCAGTAGGGACCCAACCACACTAGCTCTGGCTTCTCCCACCACATCCTGCCTGCCCTCCCCTTAGCTTCCTCCTCTCACTAAGCTACTGGCCACCACGGCCTTGCATTCTGCATCCTTGTCTGTGCACTGCCCAGCACACAGCAGACTCTCAGGTAACGTCCCCCAACCTGGGCTGCCCTCTTCCCTGGCCACAGCTGGCCCCACATATCACTACAGCCACAAGATGGCAGCAGAACCTAACTAAATGCACACGAACACTCTAAATTAAGGAGGGCTGTGATCCAGAGCTTTCTGGGAGAGAAGGCCAGGCTCTCTCTTTCTCTCTGCCTCCTCAACTCATGTCTGCTGGAAAACCAGGCTCTATAACTTGGCGGGCCTCCCAGGTGCCTAGAAGATTCTTGCTGCCCTGTATCAGGAAACCTGCCGGGGGGTCCAGACTGCATCTTCAATACCTAGCTTTCCCCCAGCACTTACTCCGTGCTGGGTTCTGGAGGGCAGGGGAAACAGAAGCCACCGCTACCTGCATTGAGCCTAGTTTTCCTGGAGAGATGATTAGGTGCACACAGCGTGGCCATGGAGGAAGGCGCTGGGGGAGGCCTGGCAGGGCCAACCCCATCATCTCCATTTTATGATGAGCAATGCAAGGCATAGTAGACAGGCAGGCATGAGAAGCAGAGTTCGGATTCAAACTGGAATCTGCAACCCCAAACTACCTTAACGCTGGACTCGGGGTGCTATTCTGGTAGCTACTCTGGCCCTGAGCCGGGGACCATCTAGGCTACCTGGCCACTTGGCAAGCCCCTGTCCCACCCTTCACCGTGTTGATGGGCAGATTAACTCAGAGAGGACGGGAACCCACAGGACCACAGAGCTGGGACTCCGGGCCCAGCCCCCACCGTGTGCCGTACTCACTGCGCGTCTGGGGCAGTGCCCGCACTTCGTTCACGTCCGGCTCACTGTCAGGGCGGTGCACCTCCACCATGACAAAGTGCTGGTTTGTGCCTGTCTGGTCTGGGTGTCCGGAAGGTGAGGGAGGTGGAAGGCAGCCCCCAGCCACGGTAGCCTCGGCAGGGGGGGGTTTCAGGTGCGGGGGTGACTGTACCCGGGGGAAGGGGCCAATGGGGTGCTGGTTGACCAGGGCCAGATGGGTGTCCAGGGGCCTCCTGCTGCAAGGGTTAGCAGGGGAGATGGAGGCATAGATGGGGGAGGGGGGTGAGTCCTGTGCAGAGCAGGTCCCCGGGGTGGGTGCCGAGCCCGCAGGGGGGCTGCGGTTCTGCGGAGCTGACAAGATGATGCCCGAGGGGCAGGACGTAGAGGAAGGTGGCTGGAGGTCTTCTCTCCCTGGCTTCCTCAGCTGGCCGGGTGGGCGGTCATGGCCTTGGCCCAGAGGTGGCGGAGGAGGTGGTGGCTTGAAGTTGGACGGCCCCTCAGAAGTGGTTTTGACATCATCCTGCCAAAAGACCCAGAAGGAGTAGAAGGAGTCAGAGCCCATCGCTCTGGGAGAGAGTGGAGGCTGGAGCCGCCGAGTGGTGCCAGGCCCCGGCTGGAATTCTGTCCCTGCTCTGCCGGCTCTTGGCCACGCTGCTCTGAATAATGTAACACCTGAGTGGAAAACGTCTCCCCAGTGTCTCGGCAGCAGATAAGCGTTGGGATCTTAGAGGGTGTCTCTGGGGACGGCATCATTACCTTTGGGAACTGAAGTTCTTGGCATCAGCCAGGGCATGTCACAGGGAACAAGACTTAATTAGAGACAGGCTGAAGAAGATGAAAACACAAAAATGCCATTTTCTTTTTAGGGGATGATCTTGGCTACTTGAGGTGGGAAGGGGACAGAATGGAGAAGAGGTGGATGGGCATATGGGGTACTGTGTGGCCCTGAGCAAGCACGGTGCCTCTCTGAGCACACCTCTGGGCACTGGGGACAGGCAGACCTACTCAGCAGAATGAGTGTGGGGACGTGAGGAGCCATGTACAGCAGGCACGAAGTAGGTGCTGTGGCCCCTCTGCCTAGGCCAACTTCTGACCCTTGCATAATTCTGGGAGCCTTATAAGCACTGTCCTATGTGCTTTAATTAATTAATTAACATACTCCTTGTTATAAACTTATAGGAGAGGCACGTGATTATCCTCACTCTATGAATGGAAAAACTGAGGCACAGAGAGGCTAAGAAACTTGCCCAAAGTCACACAGTGACCAGTTAGACAACAGTCCCACCTATCATCACCAGGAACAAGCCATCTTGGCCCCCACTAGAGGAGGCAGAGTGGTGGGTACACTTATACACAGGTCTGCAGCACAGTCTAAGAGCTCACAGCGGAGGCCTCTGTCCCCTTGCCCACCCTTTGGCTGGCGCAGAGAACAGTGAGCCCCTGGGACCTAAGCAGACCAGGAGGGGCAGAACACAACCAAAGGGCCAGCCAGGGTCTTACCACGGACACATCTGGGAGGGTGTTGACATTGCCCTGGACAGCCTCACCAGTCTCCTCCAGGTCCAGAGTGTTCTAGAAATGGACAAGAAAGCAAGATGAGGAAAGAAGCTGACAGGGGAAAACTGGTTTGTCTTCTAGGACATCAAGATCTAGGAGGCCTTATGAGATTCTCACATGACGTCTGGCCTATCCAACTTTGTCAAAATTCACTTGACTCATTAAAATTAAGGACAATTTGCCTGCTGGTCACTTTGAAGTCAATTTCTCTTGGGGACTTTCTAGTCACTTTCAGGCCTCCCCAGAGCTCCTGGTGATGTTGGTGTGTCTCTGGCCTTGACTGGACATTCCTGGACTCAGCCATGAGTGCTGTGATTAACACGCCCAACACTTCAAAACCCAAGGTCTCTCCACAGCTCTGATGAATCCCAGGAAGGTGTGAAAATGGCAAAGCTGCAAGTGAGAAGCAGCTAAGGAGAGCTTCCCTCTTTTCTGATCCTAATCCCAAGATGGTGATTTAAGGTTTGAATGGGTCGTATTGTGCAAAAATGTCTATTTCTTTCTGCCTTTCCCAATAACAGGAAGAAGCCTAATGCTTCCTCAAATGTCACTGAGCTTCCAAAAGGCCACGTCTGCACTGTCTGTGGGTGGCCGAGCAGAGCTCCTTTCTGAGCTGGGCTGTCTTGAGGAATCAGGGGAGCCATTTCTTCCAGTTCACAGAACCAGGATGGCAATGAACCTTTGCCACTATGATGGGCAATTTTATGTGACAACTTGATTGGGTTAAGAAGTGCCCAGATAGCTGGTGAAACATCATTTCTAGATATGTCTGCAAGGGTGTTTCTGGAAGAAATTAATATTTAAATTGGTAAACTGAGTAAAGAAGATTACACTCCCCAGTGTGGGTGGGCAGAATCCGACCCATGAAATAGAACTTAAAAGGCAGAGGAAGGGAGGACTTGCTGTCTCTTCTGGAGCCAGAACACCCATCATCTCCTGCACTCAGACATCCGTGCTCCTGGTTCTCAGGCCTTTGAACTCAGACTTGGAACTAAACAGCTTTCCTGGGCCTCCAGCTTGTGGACAACAGATCATGGGACTTCCTAGCTTCCATAACCACATGAGCCAATCCTTCACAATTAATCTTTCTCTACACCTATATGGTATATCTGATTGGTCCTCTTTCTCTGGAGAACCCTGATACAGCCACCAACACCTGGCTCAAGTCTCAAGTGCATCAATATTGAGCATCTCTGAAGCTCTAGACCAGTAGTTCTCAACCTTCCTAATGCTGCAGCCTTTAAATACAGTTCCTGTGGGTTGCAACCCATAGATTGGGAACCACTCCTCTAGACTGACAAGGGGCTGGGGACACAGAGGAGGTGAGACATCACACCTCTGCCTTCCAGAGCTTAAAGACAGTGTGGTCAGCAGACACACACATAGGGGTTATCAAGAAGGCTTCTTGGAGGAGAGAGAAAAAACTCAAAGCTGGGTCTTCTGAGTAAGCAAAGAAGGGAAGAATGGGTGTTTCAGACAGAGGAAAGGGTGTACATAAAGTGGGAAGGAGACAGAGGTTGTTTCAGATTCTTTGGGTACCTCCAATTAAGTGTGTGGCCTTGTCTCTGTGGTGCAATTGGTTAGTGCATTCAGCTGTTAACTGATAGGCTCATGGTTTGAGCCCACCCAGGGATGCAAGGTGTGGCATTTTAACTCATTGCTGCCAGCTGTCACATAAGTCACGTGTGAGGCTGCTTAGACTTGAGCCTAAGGACAGTGGGTTGCCATAGAAATGTGGTCAAGTTTGCCTTCTAGAAAGAGGCGCTTTGCTCACATCCCCTGTAGCCACACGGGATCACTGCAGGTGGGTCAGGGTCTTCACGTGGCTGTTGCTTCGGCCTGGAACACTTCTTACCCTCCCACAGGCATACTGTTGGTGTCGCTCCTTTTAAGACCCTTCTCGGTGAGGTCTGCCCTGACCAGCCCTGACCAACCCTTCCCGGCTTCACTTGTCCCCATCTCACTGATCACATTCCCTAGCCACTAGCCAGGGTGTCAGCCTTGAGCTGCGAGTCAGGTCATGTCTCTCTCCTGCTCGTGCACCCTGGGGCCTTTTCATCTGAGTTGGAGGAAGTTCCAAAGCCCACACTCACTGTGCCTGTGCAGTGCCCTCCTTTTTTGCTTCTTCTGCAATGGGATGCCGTCGTTCCTGCCTCAGGGCCTTTGCACTCACGGCTCTCTGCCTGCACACACTCATGGCTCAGATCCTTCCTCCATTTCCGACCTTGGTGAGACCCTCCGAGACCAGCTTGGCCTACAACAGCCCAGCCCACCACCATCTCTGTCTGCACCCTGACCCTGCTTTCGTTTTCTACACAATATGTATCACAACCTGACTTTATACTGTCTATTTGCTTATTTTCCTTTCTTCCTACTAGGATACAAAGTCTGAGTTGGAAGGACTTATGACTACCTGGTCCGCACTCTGTCCTCAGTGCTTAGAACAGGAGCTTAGAGATTTCTGCTTGATAAATATTTACTAAGAAAATTGATCACCCCATGAATGAATTGATCAATGGATGAATGAACCAATCACTCACTCTAGCCGTCATGAGGGGAGGCCCCAACTCCACACACCTAAGGTACGGTGTACCAGTCATGCCCCCACTTTGAAAGGCCAATGACTGGAACCCACAGAATGCTCAGGCCTCTTGGCTCTGAGCCTGGCAAAGTCAGGTCCTGTGATGCCTCTGGGGCAAAGTCAGGCTGGGGCAGCTGTCCCCATTTTTCCAACAAAGTTGCTGCTTACAAGCAAACCTGAGCCTCCTGATCTGTTAACTGCATACTACCTCCCAGGAAGATGCTGCTGCCAGCCTTTGTGACACAAGATCAGTGTGTGTGTGCAGGAGTGGGGGGAGGTTCTTTGAGAAGGGGAAGTGATGGGGCTGTTCTTACTCACCCCCCTGATTAGTGACACTGGCTCCAGCTTTGTCACCTCTGGGGCTTCCCTGCCATCACACCCAGTTCTGCCACTTACAGCTGATGAGATGGTTGGTGAATCAACCTTCCCGTGCCTCAGTTCTGCAAAATGGACTAATAGCTGTAGTTGCCTAATGCACTTGATGTGTTAATAATCACAGAGCAGTTAGAGCAGGGCCTACCACAGTGTATGAAGGAAGGTGACCATTACACACATCAGAAGCCTGGGAGGCCTTGCAAATAGAGTGAACTGCAAAATGTACCCCGAATGTGTGAACACCTCTGATGCAAAGGAAATGGTAGCTGTCCTATACACCTCTCTCTTCCAAAACCAGAATGAGTCTAATGCTCCCTAGAAATAGCCCAGCTTGGCATGTAGAACCCCCAGAATTAAGGTGAACAGTGGTGCAGGCTGGTTACATGTAATTACTTTTCAAGACTCAACAGTCTTGGCTCTGACTTCAGCAGCACAGAGAAGGGCCAGAGCATTGAAGGTGTCCACAGCAAAGACCAGGGACCCTCTGCCACACTCAAACACAGCCATGGCCACCTGCCCCAGGAATATAACGCATAGGTACCCTGGGGCAGCCATGGTGAGGCACAGATGACAGCACACGGTAGGGCCAGAGTCATGGGATTCTGTCCCATCTGGTGCATCAGGGCTGTGCACATTCATTCATCTGCTCAGCAAGCACTGAGCAGGCAGCTGTGTCTGCGAGGAAGCTCAGGAGGGTATGGCTTTCTCCTGGAAAGGATACTAGAGTACAACAAACTGTGCAGGACCTACTGTGTACCAGTCCCCATGCTGGGTGTTTTACTTGCATTATCTCTGTTGCCTCCCCCTGGGAGGCAGGCACTGTGATGCTCTCTCAGCACATCAGTTACAAGGAAAGCTCAGAGAGGGAAGGGACTTGTCCAAGGATGTATGGTCATCATACAGCAGATCAGCTTTCTAAACCAGGTCTGGGTCAAAGTCCATGCTGTGCTATTCTAACCCCAGACAAGACCCTGATGTCATGGGATCCAAAGGGCCCCACAAGCAGCCCTCTCTGAAAGGAGAGGACACAGTCACTGCTGGCCCATCCTAGAACAAAGGCAGAAGGTGGACAGGGAGGAGGGGGGTGAGGGGTGCCCAGGGGACAAACACCAGCCATGGGATGGAGGCTTGAAGTGGAGCAAACGGCAGACGGTTTGGAGCCTGGCCCTGCCAGACTCCATCTGCTGAATCCAGACGCTCAGGAGTCCCGAGTCCCCAAGCCATGTTCCTTGTGCATCTGAAATAGCTGCAGACAGCAGACTAAGAACCCCGGGGATGCGTCAGCAGAAATGCTTGCAGAACAGGCTTCCAGAGGAGTCTCAAGGTCAGAGCTCACACAGGAGCTGGGTCTGTGTGTCTTGGCCACCCCCCCCCCCCACAAGCACAGCTACCTGGAGGCACCTCCCCTGCACCCACTGAGGCTGGTGCCACCTGAGGGCTTAGGCCCAGAGGCTGAATTAACCCTGCCAGGTACCCTTCAACCACTTTATAGCTGAGTGGACTGAGGATCAGAGAGGGAAGGTCATCTGTCACACAGCAAGGACAAGGCAGGAAGCTGTACTCTATTCAAGGCCTGATTCTGCTTCCCAGATGAGAAACCTGTTTCCCACAGAGCCAGGAAGCCTTGAGGCATGCTGTTCTTCCAGTCTCTCCTCAAACCTGTGGCAGTTCACAAATGCCCTCCCCTTCAGGGAAAAGAAGTCCTTATTGTGGTCCACTCAGGGCCCAGACATCACAGTAGTCTTGTCTGGGGGACTCGGGAGGGAATGAAATGAAGTGAAAGGATGAGGGGAACCCCCTATGCTAACTTTGCAGGTGGACGCAGGAATCTGCAAAGGAGGCAGGCGAGGCCTTGCTTGGATGACATCAAAGCCCAGATGCCACCTGGGCGCTCAGGGCCACCTCAGCAGAATGGGGCTCCTTCCTCCAGCTCACCCCAGTTTCTAGGCCATAATGGTGCTATTTTCAGCTCTTTGTTCTTCCTGCTTCTTTAGTCTGATGGACCAAGAGCCTGAGGCTGTGTGGCTCTTCCCCCAATTCTAGGTATTGGGAAACCGAGACACTAGGTCACAAAGTCTTCTGGAATGTCACTAGGGGACCCATAGACTTCTGCCTGAAGGGGCTGCTGATGGGAAAGAAGGGCAGAGAAAGCGAGAGTGAGAATAAGAGAAAAGAGAAGAGACTTGTTTTTTTTTTGTTGTTTTTTTTTTGATACAGATCCTCAAGCTGTCACCCTGGATAGAGTGCCATGGCATCACAGCTCATAGCAACCTCCAATTCCTGGGCTCAAGCGAGTCTCTTGCCTCTGCCTCCCAAGTAGCTGGGACTACAGGCGCCCGCCACAACGCCCGGCCATTTTTTGTTTGCAGCTGTCATTGTTGTTTGGCGGGTCCTGGGGCTGGATTCGAACTTGCCAGCTCAGGTGTACGTGGCTGGTGCCTTAGCCCGTTGAGCCACAGGCACCAAGCCTGCTTCTGTTTTCTTTTTTTTTCTTTTTTTCTTTTTTTTTAGAGAGAGTCTCACTTTGTCACCCTTGGTAAAGTGCCATGACATCACAGCTCACAGCAACCTCCACTCTTGGGCTTAGGCGATTCTCTTGCTTCAGCCTCCCAAGTAGCTGGGACTACACGCGCCCACCACAATGCCTGGCTATTTTGCTGCTATTGTTGTTGCTGCAGTTTGGTGGGGCTGGGTTTGAACCCGCCACCCATGATATATGGGGCCAGCTCCCTACTCAGTGAGCCACAGGCACCGCCCTTCTGTTTTCATTTTTAATTTCTGCAATATAACCTTTCATACCTCTCCCCCTAATTTAAAATATTTGTGATTCTTAGGAGTGTTAGAATGCTGATGAGCACTGAATTTCTTTAATGCTGATACTAAATAATACAAGCAAATCATCTTATCTTTAGCAAAAACAAAGTAATATTGCAATTCCCAATCCTCAAAAAATCTGTTTTCTTCCTTCAGTGTTTTCTTAGTCTTCTTTTATACTTAAGCAGATAGAATTAAAAAATACTGTAGAGATGTGCAACTATTGAAAATTCCACTTCAAACAGAAACAATGCATTTTTTTTTTTGGTGGTGGTGGTTTTTGGCTGGTGCTGGGTTTGAATCCGCCACCTCCACCATATGGGGCTGGCGCCCTATTCCTTTGAGCTGCAGGCACCGCCCGAAACAATGCATTCTTGTCAGAAGCTGATAACAGACTGGCATACTCGGCCCCCATAAACTCTCACCAGCCTGCCTCAAGTGGTGAGTGTGCCAGTCAGGTGGGGGAAGTTAGAACTAAATCATAAACGTAGCAGCCGTCTATTTAGCCCTTACAGCTTACTAATGCTCTAATTGTGCCAGTCAATCTGGGAGGATTAACTTCATTGAAACTTATTTTATTCTTTGGCATTTTAAATATGTTCATTGAAAAATAAGATAAAAACATAAAAGACCAACAAAAATCTATTATTAAAAATAAAAGGATTTGTTCAGTAAAATTTAAATTCAGTCAAAAGGCCCCACTTAAGGACCTAGAAAGCCACAGGTTCCCCACCCCTGGATTAGTCAATGTACATCTAAACCTATTTCTGCAATTAACTTAAAATGGCTTTTCTCAAAACAGTAAAGCCTAGGAAATCACCAAGGAAAGGAGGAGGAGGTCTAGTAGAACAAAGGGAGGAAACATCCTTTATCTTTCACATGTTATTTAGCCAGACTCAGCTATCTACAGAGCTAAAGATATTGATTTTCTTAACAGTTCACTAACTAGTTGAGTGACTATAGGCAAGTCAATTCACTTCTCTGAGAGTTAATTTCTGTAATTAGATTGGATTACCTCTAAAACCTATCTCTTCTAAAAGACAGTAACTGTGCCTCTAAAATTCATTAAATAACCCCAAAATAAATGATCAGAGAACAATTAACTTTACAGACATTTAGCTCCACATCAATCTTATTTCCCTGGTTTATTATTAGATAGGAATTTGTGTGTATTAGGCTGTGACTCTTCCTTTCCATCTCTCCCAATATGGATGGTAACTAGTACACACTTGGGTGATGTTTCTGGGATTAAAGAACTATCAAATCGGCTCGGCGACTGTGGCTCAGCGGGCTGAGGCGCCAGCCACGTACACCTGAGCTGGCGGGTTCGAATCCAGCCCGGGCCCGCCAAACAACAATGACGGCTGCAACCAAAAAATGGCCGGGTGTTGTGGCAGGCGCCTATGGTCCCAGCTACTTGGGAGGCAGAGGCAAGAGACTCGCTTGAGCCCAGGAATTGGAGGTTGCTGTGAGCTATAATGCCACGGCACTCTATCCAGGGTGACAGCT
>CAUYON010031411.1:0-29404 GCA_963573935.1 Arctocebus calabarensis
GGAGATTCACTATATGTGTAAGAAAAAACTAATGGTAAGTGAGCTGGAGTCTCTTCTATGGCCTCTTACCAAGTCAGCTGCCTAAGAGTAGTTGTTTCTCTACAGGTTTACAAGTATTTAAAATTCTTCCTCCTAAATAGGTTTAGGAAGCTGATAATGTTATTGATTTTGTCTGGATTACCTATCTTTCTGGAATAATTTTATCAAAAGAGGCTTTTGAGTTTTGACTTCTAGGCAAGAAATGACAGTGGTTCTCTTTATGAATGGAAAAAAAAAACATTTTGTATAGAGGACTTCTCTTTTTGTAACTAATCCTTTTTATTGGTAAAAATTGTAAATTAAAATGTACCGACTTTAAGGTTGTCTGTGTTAAGTTTTTGTATCCCTGCTTTGCTGTCTCTTGTAGATGATTTGTAATACACCTAAGCAGTCATCTCTTGATGAGCATTAAGGAACTATTCATTATCTTTTTGCTTTTAGAGTGACATAGCAACCTTTTTTGTTTTTGTTTTTATTCCTTATTCAATCCTAAGATACAGCAAACCTTTTGTACATGATTTTATTCATGTGTGGATTATATCTGATTAACTCCTGGAAGCAAAATTCCTGGATTTTCATTTCAATGAAGCAGGATGTTTCTGAACTTTGGGTGGAGTCACATCTGACTGTAGTAGGCATTGTGGCATTTCTGGAGCTTCTACCCCTAGGTGTGAGTCCTGAAACTGGAATTAGTTTAATCCCTTGTTCTTATAAGACTCATAGAGACTAGAAAGCAATTACCATGACATTTCTGAGCTTTAGTTTTCCTCTGACTGAACCATCCAAGTCTGTCCTACGCCAGTGGCAGGCCCACTTCACTGCAAGGTGGGGTGACAGAAGAGGGTTGTGCATTCCTTTTTTGTTTGTGGGGAAACACCGAAACTGCAGAAAGGAAAGATCCTGCTTACTTTGAAGGACAGCACGTTGCCGACATTACTGTGTTCCATGCTATCTTTTGAATGACACTGATCCAATAAGCAGTGTTGCAGTTGCCAACATCCTCATTCATAGTCAACTCTGTTTTGAGGCCCCTTCTCCTTATACGTTCTCAGCAGTAACTTAACAAAGCTTAACCTTCAGAAAAAGTTTCTCGTTTCCCCCTGGACCTTTCACTATTTGTATCTTAGAAGGCTAGCCTGAGCAAGCGTGTTTACTGACAGTTTACTTGTTTGCTTTCTAGCATAGCGCTGTGATTGGAGCTGGGGGAGGGGCTGCCATGTCGGTGATGTGATTCCTTATGTGTGTGGTTTAAGCCCAGGGCTCTGTTTCACATGCTCCCCTTTTATCTGTTCTTATTAGAGTAGGAATCCCATTTTCAAGGACATACTCGAGTACTGAGCATAATTAATATTGGCAGATATTTTATGAGTAAACTTCTAATCTATGGTTTGCCAATCTGGCTTTACACAAGAAGCCCTTGAGACTTTAAAAATGTAGATATCTTGAATCATTCCCATTCTACATGTATTTTTATGTTCCCAGTGATTCTGACATTCAATGGCTTTAGGAACTAATGTTTAAAACAACGAGTAGGGATGGTGCCTGTGGCTCAAAGGAGTAGGGCGCTGGCCCCATATGCCAGAGGTGGCTGGTTTAAGCCCAGCCCTGGCCAAAAACTGCAAAATAAATAAATAAAGCTACTTGTAAATAAGTGGTAGTATCCACATTTTCCAGATAAGGGAACTTAAGACTGGAGGAGGTTAAGTAATTTGCTGAAGGTCAAGCAGCCAGAAGATGCCAAAGATGAGATTTGAACCTGTCTCTGAGTTCAGACCTCTTTTAAGAAGAGGCAGCAGAGCAGGTGTAATGGGCAAGGCCTCTGTCTTCGGGCTTTGTTCTTTCTGCTGAAGCAGACAGCTTGGCCCACTGCAGGGATACTAGTATTTTTGAATACGTGAACACTAGTAATTAGAGTCCAACTTGACAGACTGCCAGAGTAGAAGTGGGAAAACGTCTTGTGGGGGGGCGCTAGGTATTGAAAGGTTGATGGGCAGTTCCAGACTGAGATGAGGAAAGCTGTTTGTTCTGGGTGGAGGAAACAGCAAGGATAGCAGCAAGAGCTGGACATTTGGGGGAAGAACCGTGGCTAGAATAGGAGAATCTGGCCAGGGAGGGGCAGGGACCGGGGCTGGAAAGGGAGGGGCTTAATGTCAAAAACCTTTTGAAGCTCAATCTGTGGCCAGAGGGGAACCATTGAAAAGCCTTCACATTTGCTCTTTATAAAGTAGGTAATAAGGGGAGAAGGCTGGGGGAGAGCAGAAACTGGGAGACAGGATGACCCTGTTTTGTGCTGGTTGTCACAGTGCAGGGGGAGGTCAGCCTGAACCGAGGCAGTGGGACTGGGGGCTGCCTTGGAGGGACCTCCCTGAGAGAAAATCGCTGGGACTTAATGAGCAAGACTCATACACACAAGCTTGGTGAGATGCTGTATATGGTATTGTTGGGGCAGCACGTTGTAAATAATCATGTGCTAGTGGACCAGCCTGGAAATAGCACTATTGGTAAGGGTATTTCTGTGGAAAAACGGAGTATGAGCTCCAAACCCATCAACTTTAAAATGAACTTCAGGACGTGGTCTCTTCCTGAAATGGAGACAGCTCTGCAGGAGACCCTGGCGAGGGAGAAGCAGTTCTCTTGATTCCATCACCATCCTTTTGGGCCCAGCTTAATCATCATTTCATCGAGGAGAGGCCTATCTGTCCCTGAAGGCAAGGTCCATCTCTGCTACGTGATGCTCGTCACACCTGTGATCCTTTGCTCACTGTCTCTCGTGGTCGGTGGGCATCCTCCAGATAAGGGCTGCATCTTCTGGCTGTATTCCCAGGGCACAGCACAGGCCTGCCTTGTGCAGGAGCTTATTGTGTTCACTGCCCTGAACTGAATATGACTGAGGTTACAGGGTGCGTAGGAACTTGGCCTGCTTAGGCAGAGAGCTGATGGCCTGGTCCAGGAACATGGAAGGATTTTTGTTCATTTCAGGAAATCATAGTCCCCTGAAATAGGATATCAGAAGAGGTTGGAGATTAACAGGAAAAATGAACTCAAAACACTTTTTAAAAAAGGCAGAACAGCTTTTATCTACAATGTGTAATTATCTGCTAATGGGATTGAGTACTGGGGGGCGATTTGGGCAAAAGGAGACCTGTTAGAAGTGAAGGTAAGCAAGGACGTTTGGGAAGATTAATTGAAAGTATAAATTTAGCTTTCTTTCCCCTGAGGAATTCTCTAGAGGCCTGTGCAAACACACATATATTAAGAAAGAAGGAGACTCCACTGTCATGTCCCTGGGACCAGAAAGACCCACAGAGAGTGCAGAATCGAATTTAGCTGCAAGGATTACTTAGGAAATGTTTACTAAACTTGAGTTGTCATTTGAAACCTTAACCTGACCCAGATGAATCTGATCTCTTTTGGCAGTGTGTTGGCCTTTCCCGAGGGCTGGCACTGATACTCTTGAGTGTCCTTGCTAGTGGGGCAATCACAGTTTAAGGGAGTCTTCAGATGTTGGTTGTAACAACAACCAACAACCAACTTCTTGATGTAGAAGTAGTAAGCCAGGTTCTAAGGAAGTAAGACGCATCTGTCCCCACAGCCAGGTGCTTACCACCTGTGGACCAGTGAGACTTCATGATCCAATGAATCAGGCCGTGATGGTGTTCTTACTTGAATCAAGTAAGATTCAAAAGACTCAGGCTAAGTTAAGCAAAAGGGGAATTGTTAAGCTGTGTAGACTAGCTCACAGATTCTGCTGAGAAACCTCACGTGGAAGGGGGTCCAGGGGTCTGGGCAGCAGGCAATGGCTTCACCTTACTCTCTTACTGGGCTAAACCAGCTCCACCTTTGATTCTGTTCCTGAATCTCTCCCTTTAGGATTCAAATTCTGAGTCTCATTGACCCAGCTTGGATCTTGTGCTTCTCTTGTGGCTACAAATTCAGGGAAAAACAGTTGACTGATAGTCCCATTTCGACTACACACATTGGGTCCTAAAACACATCAAAGTGCTCTTGCCATAAGGAGAGGAAGTGGATGCTTGATGCCTAAGGAGCCCTCCCTGGCCCTAGAGCATGTAAACCACACAAAACCTCTGACTTGGCTTCACTCCAGCCCAGAAAGAAGACAGTATTTCTTCCCATTTCCCACCACTAACGCTTCTGCCAAGCATTAGCAGATCGCTGAAGATATTTTTGCTGAGGATTCTGGGGGAGAGTGGAGAAGATTGACAGGAACATCACAGGGAAAGTGACGCAACACTTGAGAGCAGATACTGTGTGTCTGGTTCATCATCACGTCCCCAACACTTAGCACAAAGCTTAGCATGTGTAGGCTTCTGAGATAAATACTTGTTGATGGAATAAATATATTTTATAATCTAAATTCTCTTCAGCGATCAGTAGGCTCCCTCCCTTCTCTCCAACCTTCCTGTATGTGACCCTTCGTCCCCTCTAATGTGTTGGTTGATTTAGCTCTGGTCCCAAAGCTATGCACGCAGCAAAACAAAAAACTTACGGTTATGAAACAAGACCCTAGATCAGAGAAGCAGGGGAATTATGCTAGAAAATACTATTTCCTTATATATATTCTCCCCAAGATTCTGATATGTTCCCTGTAGTGGGTCATATCAGGGTACACCAAAATGCTAACTACCAGAAGCTATGACTGTGATCTTATTTGAAAAAATGGTCTTTGCAGATATCATTAAGTTAAGGATCTTGAAATGAACAGGTCACCCTGGATTATCCAGGTGGGCCCTGAATCCAGGAAGTGTTCTGTGAGAGACACACAGGGAAATTCAACAGACAGAAGAGAGAAACAGAGGCACAGAGGAGAGGTGACGTAATAGGAATGATGTGGCCACCGCAGAGGGACTCACATAGCCACCTGAAGCTGAGCTTTTGGAAGCAGTGTGATCTTCCTAACAGCTCCATCTCCAGCTTCTGGCCTCTGTAAGAGAATACATCTCTATTATTTTATGTCGTCACATTTGTGCTAATTTGCTACGATGGCCCTAGGAGACCAATTCGCCCCGTGAAGCACTGTAATAACCCCTACCTCTCTTAACCCCACTCCTTAAAGTACAATGTGCCCTTTCTGCCTTTCATGCCTGCAACATACTCACCTATACCTCTGCCTACCAAGGGAGACTGGTCACCACATTCCATCTCTTCCGGTGAGCCATTCAAGCTCTGCCCAGCACAGAGAGAAAGACTGAGCACTGCTGTCCCACCAGCCAAGGGAACCGGGATGCATCTTCTCCACTCCATGAAAAAGCTGTAACTGATTTAGAAGCTGACCAGCAGGCTTTTCTCTGCATCCTAGTACTGATCTACTTTCATCATAGACCATCATTGGTAAAAGATTACAAAAATGAAGTTTTGGATTTCTTACATAAGCACAAAGATTCTTTAGGCCAGAGGGTACCTAAAAGATGATCTAAAGCAGAGATTTTCAAACTATTTCAAGACAACTCTTTGCTCAAATGAGATCGCAAGTCTTAATAGGTAAAAGACAAGTGAACCTGGTCTAAATTGGGAAGGAAGAGAGGAGTCGTGGCTAATGTTTCAACTTCACCCCAACCCCCATTTTAGTCCCTTTATGTCCCCATTCTTTAAAAGGCCCCTAACTTCTATTGTTAAAAGGATCCTACCTGGACACAGTGATGTGCTTCTGTGGCCTCAGTTGCTTGGGAGGTTGATGTGGAAGGATCATTCAAGCCCTGCAGTTTGAGGGTACAATGTGCTGTGATTACTCCTGTGACTAGCCACTGTACTTCAGCCTGGACAACAAGGCAAGACCCCACCTCTAAAAAAAAGGGATTCTTCCTAATTTGGCTTAATTTCTGGGCCTCTGCTGCCAAGAAGGACTTCTTTTCTAATGTTTGTTGTTTTTGTTTATGGGGACGATTAATAACTTTTCGTCTTTCCTCTTCAGTTTGGAACCAACTGAGGGATCAAAGCATCTTTGTTAGATGAAAATCAAAATGTTAGCTTGATTTCTGAGAATGGCTGGATTGGAAGATGTAACTTAAGGAGGTAGTTACGTGGACTTCCTAAAAGTAAACCCCAGAATTTGAAAGACTCTCTTGGCCCCTGGCACAGTTAGGCTTTTGCAAAAACAGCCAGTTCTTCATCTGCTCACCAATGCACAGGTCTCCCCCTTGGGAGAAAAATTCAGGGTTCCTTATTTACTTTTCCTTTTCAGGAAATTACCTCTCCTCTCTGGAAATGCAAGGAGTGAATGTTTACTTCCATTTTCATTTATAAGACAGAGAAGGTTCTACTTGGAGATCTTGGACTGTAAGGAACAGTGTGTATTAGTTAGATAATCAAATTAAGCTAATAGCTATAATGAACAATCTGCAAATCTCTATCACATATCACAATGCTATATGTATATATATATATATTTATTTATTTATTTATTTTATTTTTTTTTTCCCCAGATTCTTTTTCCATTGTATTTTGCTCACGGTATTTCCCACCAAAATAAGTTGAGAGCCATGGTGTAGAGAAAAGAGACCTCAAGAACAGGGTGACTGAGTGTAAAAGGGAAAAAAAAAGACTGCAACGTGCTCCCAGGAACTGAGAAAAACTTTAAAAAAGGTTGGACTCCATCAGTATTCTGTTAGTCATCTTTTCCTTCATCCTCCTCCCCTTCATCATCATCTTCACCTTCACCTTCATCCTCATCCCCTTCATCAATATCTTCCAAACTGTCTTCTTCTTCATCATTTTCACCTTCATCCTCATCCCCTTCATCAATATCTTCCAAACTGTCTTCTTCATCATCTTCACCTTCATCCTCATCCCCTTCATCAATATCTTCCAAACTGTCTTCTTCATCATCATCTTCTTCTTCTCCTCCTCCTTCTTCATCATCCATATCAGTAACCAACTAGTACTGTAATGGATTTGGCCAAGTATCATCTTTGATGCCCTCTCCTAATGCATCTGCACCTGTAGCAGAATGGTCAGTAAACCAGGTAAAAAACCAGGTAAAGGGTCCTCATGCTGCCTCCTCCTCCTGCCTTTATTCTGCATTTGACTGAAATGTTTCATCAAATCCTTACCAGATTTCCAGTTGATTTCAGTGGACTTTGAAGATGGATCACCACAGTCATTCAGTGGAAATTCTTTGGCGAGCACTTTATTTTCAAAGTAAGGGTTTTTATCAAAATAAAAATCTATTCTGTAACCTGATTTAATGTCTTCAAATTCTGTCACTTCATCTCTGGTCAAATAATGCAGTACCTCTTCGTCCTCCTTCCCAAGCAGCACAGACACTTGTGGATAGTTGACAAATGTTGTTATCCCCAAATTTGGGATCTTAGTGGTCAATTCTGACCTCTTCTGAAAAAATGGTTGTTGGAGTTTGGTATATTTCTGTTCTACTTTCAGAATCTCTTCACTGGCTTGTTCATTAGGTGTATTTCATTTTGGACTTCATCAGTATGTTCAAGTGCTTCCTGCTGTCCTTTTTCTTTCCTTTTCTGGAATCCCAGAGAGGCTGAGATGTCCTCTGGCCTGGGAGCAGTAGGTGGTCTTGGTTTCTTTTTCTGAGGTGGGAGCAGAGACTGGCATTGGGGGACCATGCAGCTGGGAAAGTCCAAGAACTAACCACAGGCCTCCTGGCTCTGCAGGAAGAATCTCAGAAAACTCCATAGATATATTTTTTTGTTCAAATCACAGTCCAACGAGGGTAGGCAGGTGAGATGGTGGGGAGGGGAGAATGGGGAAAGGGGCTCTCTCTGTTCCCTGCAGTTAATCAGGGACTCAGGCTCCGTTCCTTTACTGCAGGGACTGAAACAGTTTTGTATGCGGTGGTAAGAACTATCAGTAGTCCCACCCTCTCCCAGGACCTCTGAGTTCTCCACTGACTTCTCTGCAGGTGGTGAAGAGTGAGAAAGAGACGGCAAGTGGAAGGTTGTGCAGATCAGGGGCCAGGCTGAAAGCAGCACATGTCACTTCCGCCCACATCCCGTTGGCCAGCACTGATCACAGTCCCCAGCTAACCCCAAGGGAAGCCCAGAAACATGTCTTCCTGCACGCAGAGGAAGAGAATCAAGTTGAGAGAACACCAAGCATTGTCTCAGCACAGTATCTCTTCACATAAATACAACCCAGCCTACAAAAGCAGTTACACAGACATTCACATCTGTACTTGGGGAAGTTACAAACAGATCTATTATAATGCTGCTACTTTTTCTAAAAAACAAATGTTATTATATACTGTACATTCAGAAAAATCACACAAATTGTAAGTGATGAATTTTTACAAAGGGAACGCACCTATAAACTTACACCCTGATCAGAGTAGCTGACATTAGCCCCCCAGAAGCCCTCTTGAACCCCCATCCATTCACCAGCTGTCCAGCTGAGTCCCTCTCCTGGCTTGAACCCACATAGACTGATCTCAGCCTACTTTCCAATAGACGGACTCGTACGGCAGGTAGTCTTGGGTCTGGCTGCTGTTGACGTCGCGTTTGTGGGAGGCATCCGTGCTGTGCGTCTGTAGTCTCTCATTCTTGCTGCTATGTAGTATTCTGCTGGATGAGTACACCGTCATTTATTCATCCAATATGCTGTCGGGGAGCAGCTAGGGGGTTTCAGGATGTGATGGACGGTGCTGCTGCGACCTTTCTAGTGTATGTCTAGTGACATCTGGACGCACGTCTGGTGGGGCTATCCGATGCCTGGAAGTGGGAACTGCTGGTCAGAGAGTGAACACGTTTAACTGCAGTGCACACTACATCCCTGAAGTGGTTGTGCCGATCTCCGCTCCCCCATGGGAGTGAAGGACACAAACACGGCGTTCTGCTTTGCTCCATTTCTTCCCCTCTCACCTGAGGCTGTGCTCAAACCCTCGACTCCTCCACCTCCAAGAAAAGTCCTCCCCACACCCGTGTTTTTGAATCTCCACTTTTCTTCCTGCTCATATTTTTTTTTTTTTTGAGACAGAGCCTCAAGCTGTCACCCTGGATAGAGTGTGGTGGCATCACAGCTCACAGCAACCTCCAATTCCTGGGTTCAAGCGAGTCTCCTGCCTCCGCCTCCCAAGTAGCTGGGACCACAGGCGCCCACCACAACGCCCAGCCATTTTTTGGTTGCAGCCGTCATTGTTGTTGGGTGGGCCCGGGCTGGATTCGAACCCGCCAGCTCAGGTGTACGTGGCTGGCGCCTTAGCCCGCTGGCGCCGAGCCCCTGCTCATATTTTTACCTCCTCACTTAGTTTGGCTGCTCTCAGCCTATTCCCTCCATTCTGTATCCTGCAAACTTGGAAATAGGTCTGGCCGGAAGAGAACCCTCCTCAGAGGGAAGAGGAGGCTGCGTGCTGTGAATATGCAAAGATCAGGTTTCCTGGAGCGATGGTGTTGGGGGGAAGCTGGGAACACACGCTCATTAATGATTTCTGTATCTGTCACACAGAGAAAGGGAATTAAGGAGAAACCCTTAAAAATCATTAAGATGCACTATCCAGAGGAGTGCAGGGAGTTATTAATATTTAAATCCTCCAGGCGAGTGACAGAGGAGGAGTCAGGCAGCTGAAGGGAGGAGGCGGCCCCTGACCCCCTCCACCAGCCCTTTGTGGGAGGCCGGAGGAGGGCAAGGGGGAGGGAGGAGGGTGGGGTGAGGGTGCCCCCAGGAGGGTGTTGAGCAGAGGGGACCTCCAGGGCTCCCTGTGCTGGGCACCTGGAGCAGTCTTGCCAGAAGGTCAGCAGTCCTGGCTCTGACTTCACCTGTGGCCTGTCCTGATTAATGCTCCTCTGGGGATCTGAGGTTGAGTTCCCAACTCTCCTGAGAAAGGCATAATCATTAATCAACATTACTGGGCCCCACTCAGACTAAGTGGCCTCTTGTGATTAGGCATGGCCCTTGAAAAATAAAAACGCAGTCTTTTAGCATTTTGAGTATTTGACAATGGCTTTCTTGACAGCAGGGGGGAGTGTTGGGGGTGGGAGCTCATGGTGTGTGTGTGTGTGGTACGTGCGTGTTTATGTGTGCTGGGAGTGCGGGCCTGGCTCCAGAGTCTGAGGGACAAAGACAGTGTGGGGAGGTGAGGTCTGGCCCAGACCCCCTCTGTCCACCCTGCAGGAGGGAGGAGGGCAGCTGGGGGCAGGGTCCGCCCTGGTCTTCTGAGTTACACATTCACCACGCATCCAACACCAGGGTTAGAAGCACAATCCAGCCCTCACTTCAAAATGAGAAGTGTGGCTTCCGCCTCACAAGGCACTTGTCAAAATTACATCGGGTAATGTAAATCATTTGACCACTCTCAGGAGCAGTTCTTCCCTCCATGGCCAGGAGCTCATTTAATCCTCACACTCACGCTGTGAGGGCGTCTTAGTCCCCAGGTGGCGGAAGACACTGAGCTCAGAGGCAACCGGTGGCTCCCTGACCAGGCAGATGGGAGCGTCTGACAGACCTGGGTAAAGCCCACCTCATGACTTGGAGCAAAACCTCCATGAGCCTCAGCTTCTTCACCTTTATAAAGAGAAGCGTGAGACCCACCTCTGAAGACTGTCACGAGAACTCAGTGCGCTGATGCTGGGAAGCGTTTGGTACCAAGACTGTCCACAGTGGACACTAGTTCCCCTGACTTCTTCCTCTCCCTTCAGATCAACCATCAGTTTGATATCCACCATAGCCTATGAGCTTGGTGGAGTTGCTGATGAGGAAACTGAGGCCCGGAGAGCCAGGGACCTTGCTCACTGTGGCATATGCCACTGCCATGACGCAGCAGTGGCCTTGCCACCCACCTGACACCTGTGGGCCTGGAAAATCATCCTCAAATTCCACCATTGGAGATGATCCTACTTGCTTTAAAGCCAGTTCGGGGAAAAGTTTGACCAAAATTAAGCTTTTTTCCCTGAAAAAGAGGAATTGGCTCCAGTTTTGTCTCCACTTGCATGACTGTCTAGCAATCCGATGCACAAAAAGGACACGCATAAAGATGCCAATTGCAGCATTATATGTAATAGGCCTAAACTAGAAAGAACCTGGTGTCCAGGGACAAGAGTGGAGCAGCTGTGACTTGCTTCTACAATGGAATATACAGCTACGAACATGAACAAAGTGTAGGCAGCAGCACTGGCAGGTCCCAGAAACCCAGTGTTGAGTGAAAGAAGTCATATGCAAAAGAGTGCACTATATCTGGCATGATCTTGCATTTATATAAAATGCAAGAATAGACAAAAGGAACCTATGGCATTGGAAGTCAGGTTAGAGAGGGTGGCAGTTCTTGCAAGGAGCAATGGGGGTGAGTATCTGAAGTGCTGGTAATGATATCAGTGATGGTTCACTATATGCAAATTTACTGAACTGTGTACTTGGGATGTGTATGGACATTATGCTTCAGAGTTTGTTTTTTTTTTGAGACAGAGCCTCAAGCTGTCACCCTGGATAGAGTGCAATGGCATCACAGCTCACAGCAACCTCCAATTCCTGGGTTCAAGCGAGTCTCCTGCCTCCGCCTCCCAAGTAGCTGGGACTACAGGTGCCCGCCACAACGCCCGGCCTTTTTTTGGTTGCAGCCGTCATTGTTTGGCGGGCCCGGGCTGGATTCGAACCCCCCAGCTCAGGTGTGTGTGGCTGGTGCCGAGGCCGCTTCAGAGTTTTAATGTTTGTTTAAAAAGATTTGGGGGTAACTAGGAATCATTAGGGAGGCTGAAGAATGAGGCTTGAGGCTGAGCTTCTGGGAGTAGCACCCATAACTTTGCTGTAGAATCGATCTGGTTAGGAAATTACAATCACCAAGCATTAGATGGAAGAGTTGCACCACCTGGAACGCTTTTGTACCAGGGACTTGATGGGACTGCGATGGGAGTGCTGCCCTAGTCCCTCTTTGCTGCTCTACAAAGAGCTCAGCTTTGTAGCCACTGCACCTCCAGATTAATGGAGCTGATGCCCACTCCTAGCTGCAAGGAGTCTGGCAAAGTGAGATCGAAGCTACTGTTGGGGGGTAGGAGGCAGAAATGTCCCAAATGTAAGAAGACAGGTGCAAGGTCACCAGAAAACATAACAAAGAACCACTGTGCTTATTTTTATTCTAACAAGAGCCTGCTGGGCACGTTACTTTATTCTCTAGTGGCCCTAAGGGTGTATCATCAGCTGCTGATGTTCAGCTCCATACCTGCCCTTTTATACTTCTTCCTGTACCACCTACTGTATAAGGAGTAGAGAAACTACATTTTCCAGACTTTCTTGTCAGCTGACTTCAAGGTAATTTTTACAAACAGGAGGCGGATGTGTGTGATGAGATCGGAAGAGGGGAGTAGGTAGAAATCTGCCCCTGGCAGCAGCATCAGGGGGCCCAGGCCCATGGGCTATGGCTAATACCACTTTCCTCCACTTGCTGCTTTGGCCCTCCCTGCACTTGGAATGAGAGAGGCATTCAGGCCAAGAACCAAAGAGCTGCAGGCTTGGGATCTCTAAGGCCTCCCACACTTGGAATGAATTCTCTGTAATCACCTCTACCCCGTTTTCCTGATGGATACCAGCTGATAGCCATGGGCCTGCCAAGAGCCAGAGGCTGGGGGTGTAGATATTGTGCGTGTGAGGACTGGAGGAGGCCTGGGCCTCTCACACCACACTGAGGAGGACCTAGCAGCCCCCTGGGGGTCTTTCATGGAACCTGTCACCAGAGGGCTCCAAGCAGTGACTGTGTGTCCAGCTCCAGGCTGGCAGGCTCAACCCAACCATACCTGGGGCTTAGGCCACGTGCCAGAAGAGCAAAGGAGCCTGCAGGACAGTGCTGAGCTTGGAGGCAGGCAGATCCAGTTCTCCCACTATGCACTCTGGGCCTCGGGTCCCCAGCTGTAAAGTGCAGAGATTAATATCTACCTTGATGGTGATAGGGAAGTTACATAGACAGGTGCATGTGCAAACCCTTTGCCAAGACAGTAGAAACTGTAAGTTGATCACCGAAAGGACTGTAACAAATTGGTCAACATGCAGAGGCGTTCAACGTAAGGAACTAGGCTTACTGTACTGATACATATGTGAGGTGCATGTCTGCTCTATGGAAATCAGGTCAATTTAAGGACGTGGTCAATGCAGGGAGGTGGTCAGCTATGGAGGTTTACTGTATAAGGAGTGGTTTTCCTGCCTTCAAAGAAGGACTCTTTAGCGAGGGGGACCCTTTGTTTCCTTATCCTCCTGATGCATTAGTTGCTCCCCAGCTCTCAGGAGAGGGAGAACGTTCACTTCTTCATCACCTTCATGCAGGCCTGGCACTGTGCTAGTTGCTGGGGACGCAGAGATGAGAAGACATGGCCTTGGCCTGGAAGGAGCCCTCATGGGAGGCAGTCATAACCCAACGTGATAGGCACTGGTGGGCGAGTAGAAGACACAGTAGTCGCTCTAGGAGAGGTAATTCTAGAAAGCAGGATTTCTCATCTGAGCTGAATGAGAGGCAGGCATTAGCCGCGTGCAGGAGCAGGGCCTGAGGAGTGTCTTAGGCAGAGGGGACAGTAGTGCAAAGGTCTGGAAGTGAGAGAAGCAGCACGCGTGGGGAGCTGGAGGCGAGTGGGGACGAAGGGTGAGCAGTGGGGAGAGAGGGAGCTGGAGGGCAGGCGGAGGCCAGCCGTGCCGTGCTAGGAGGTTTAGCTTTGTCCTGAGCAGTGCAGGGGAGACATACAGCTGGCCCTGAGCCCAGCTCCTGGCTGATTTATGGGGTCCAGGTGCCAAGAGTGGCTGTGTCACCTGTTCTGAAATCTGAGGCATGTACAGCTCTGTGCCTTTGTCCAGTGTTAGCCTGAGCCGAGAGGAG
Organism: Arctocebus calabarensis; assembly: GCA_963573935.1. Classification (NCBI taxonomy): domain Eukaryota; kingdom Metazoa; phylum Chordata; class Mammalia; order Primates; family Lorisidae; genus Arctocebus; species Arctocebus calabarensis. The sequence continues at coordinate 13,805 of CAUYON010031411.1, forward strand.
AGGCTGTGTCTGGGACTCTGAGGACTCTGCCCCCGGCCTTGAACTCCTCCGTGAGCCAGAGAAAAGTCCGGAGAATGGAAGCCGCTCCGCCACCACCTGCTCTCCGCCTTCTTGCCTCCTGGTCCCTGCTCCTCGTGTGGACCTGATGCCCTCTCTTGGCGGTCGGTCAAGCCCGTGGGATTGCCCACTGTGATTTCCTCCTGCCCTGGGACCGGCAGGAGTCCAGGCTCCACACTGCTGTTTCTGTGGGATTAGCTGAGGGCTGTTTTCCTATTACAGAATAAAACCCTCACCCACCATGCAGGGAGAGGCGCAGCAGATGGAAGTAGAAAAAGAGAAAGCTAAGCTTATGTCAGCTGGTTCTGCCAAACTGTCTCCTCCCTGCTTCTCCTTCCTGTGGTCTAGCCTTGTTTGCCTCAAAGCTCACACCTCCTCCAGGAAGCCAACCATTGCTCTGTTTTGCATCAGCAGCGCCCCTCCTGTTTCTCTAGTTTTCTCTGTACGTCCAGCTGAAGTTGCTGATTCGTTTGTCCGCCACCCCCTTAGGCTAAGCTCCCCCTTGTGCTGCTCTGTGCCGGCGCTGGGTGGGCAGCAGTGGCCTGGATGAAGTCCTAGAGGGGCCTGCAACCTCCTGAGGGCACAGAGGTGGGGTCTGTGGAGGGCAGGGGCCAGCATTTATTCGAGTTTCTTTCCCCAGCAATTACATGCTGTGACAAAAAGTAAGCCTTCAGTAAGCGAGTGTCGAGTGACCAGTGTTGGCACTATGGATATTCTTCTCAAATTTCTAAGGAAAGAAACACAAGACTACTTCAGAAATGGCTCATCAGCGAGGGCCGCACGCATGCTGCCCGCTGCTCCGTGCCAGCCCAGCTGTGTGCTCGCTTCCTCTGCAACGGTGGGCTCTGGCCGCAGGCACAGGCCCCACAGAGCATGACGCGGACCTGAATCTGATCTTGGGAAGGAGAAAGATGAACAATGGGCTGGCTAAGCTGGGACCTCCGATCCAGGGTATGCTGAGGGCAGAGGATTAGAGTCCAGGATTGCAGAGCTTGGTGGGAGAGAGACTATTTCCACCTCAGAGACAATGGCCAGAGGACAACTGCGTATACTATCTATTATCATCGATTGCTGTGACAAAGAACTCGTATGTACATTATCTCAGTGACCACCAGATGTGTAGGGCACTGTCTGCTGTATCACTGTCACTTTAGAAGTGAACCAGGTGTGGCCCACAGAGGGGAGGGATTTGTTCAAGTCATATATAGCAACCAGGAGGCAAAACTGGGAATAGAATTCAGGCTTTTTGATCTTAAGTTTCTTTTCTCTACCACATTATGCAATTGTTATTATAACCTCTTACTTAGTATCTTAGGAGGCAGGCAGGGTAGATATTATCCCAAAGCCACTGGGAAGGTAGATATCTTTTTAATCATTTATCCAACTATCCACTGATGACTTGCCCATTTACCCATCAACCCATCTACCCATCCAACCTCCCAACTCATTCATTTGCCCATCTATCCACCCATCCACCTACCGTCCCACTACCCATTCACCCAAACCACCCAAACATCCTTCTATCCACTCATCTACCCATTCACACACCCATCTCTATATTCATAATCTGCTCATTCATTAGTCCTTTTACTATTCAAGTCATCAATAAACATGTATTGAGCACCTACTATGTGCCAAGCAGTGCGTTAAGGTACTGGGGCTACAAAGATGACTGGGATATGACTTTTGTTTTATTTATCTTGGTATACCCAGATATAGTCAGAGCCAAATACATACTAGGTGCTCAACAGATGTCGAGAAACCTGGCTGCAGTCTGCAGTGGGAGCAAAGTGAATTGAGTAGATGGACCAACAGCCACCACCACTCTAAGGGTACTTCGCTTCATTTCTCCTCTACCATGTTTCAGTTTGAACCTGGGTGGTTAATTTAAATTTGAAATTGGAGAAAGATTCATCTTCCATTATTCCTTGAGATCTGAAGACTGTACCTCCTACTTGCTACAAAAAGGGAAGCCACTCTGGTTTCTCATGGCTTATCCTGGACAAAGTTTACAAGGGACCATTAGCTATGGCCCACTGACCTTAGGAATACGTGCATTGATGGCTCTACCAAGGACAGCTCTGCTGTGTGGTAGCAATAAAAATGTTTACAGGAAAAAAAGGCTGGTTGAAGAGTTAAAATATTTCAGCTCTGCGGGGCGGCACCTGTGGCTCAGTGAGTAGGGTGCTGGCCCCATATACTAAGGGTAGTGGGTTCAAACCCGGCTCCGGCCAAATTGCAACAAAAAAATAGCTGGGTATTGTGGTGGATGTCTGTAGTCCCAGCTACTCAGAAAGGAGGCTGAGGCAAAAGAATCGCCTTAAGCCCAGGAATTGGAGGTTGCTGTGAGCTGTGTGACGCCAGGGCACTCTGGGCCATAAAGTGAGACTCTGTCTCTACAAAAACAAACAAACAAAAACAAAAAATTTCAGCTCTGATTCTGGATTTGCAACTAAAGAGAAGATGCCCTTAGGCAAATGAGCTGCCCATGCTGTGTTGCTCTTTTCTCATCTCTAACACAGGGGGGCTGCCAGGAAGGGATTTGAACACCTTGTGTTCGGTGTCCCTGAATCATGGATTGTTTACCTGGATTTGTGAATGGAATCCACTTGCCTTCCTCCTGCTGGATCTCTGCTGGTGATCTCGTTCTAACAACACCTTGCAGGACACTGCTTTCTGCTGTGTGTGCTGCTGAAGGCAGTCAGTGTCCCTGAGGCCGTGATATTGGGAACAGAAATGTGAATCTAGTGGGTCTGCATCACCCGGAGTCCCTTGTCAGCTGGCTCCTGGTTGGACTTGGCCATGGGAGGCCTGGCGGGAGACTGAAGGTCAGGGGGGAGGTAGCACTGGGCTTTTCTTCTTCATTCCCTCTCTGCTTTGATGTTGTGTCACTGGCAGCATCTACAAGTGTGACTCTCCGGGCAGCCCTGTCCCCCTGGGTCTGGTAACACTCTTCCCTCTGCTGTCCCTGCAGACCGGAGGGTGTGATGGCCTCCTACCATTGCTAGTCTCCAGGGGCCTCAACACCCCTTGCTTGTTCCTGCAACCTTGCTCACACCTTCTAGGTGTCCTCAAACTTTTTAAACAGGGGGCCAATTCACTGTCCCTCAGACCGTTGGAGGACCAGATTATAGTAAAAAAAAAACTATGAAAACAAATTCCTATGCACACTGCTCATATCTTTTTTTTTTTTTTTTTTGAGACAGAGCCTCAAGCTGTCACCCTGGATAGAGTGCTGTGGCATCACAGCTCACCGCAACCTCCAATTCCTGGGCTCAATCGAGTCTCCTGCCTCCGCCTCCCAAGTAGCTGGGAATACAGGCGGCTGCCACAACGCCCGGCCATTTTTTGGTTGTAGCCATCATTGTTGTTTGGCGGGCCCGGGTTGGATTCGAACCCGCCAGCTCAGCTTAGCCCGTTGAGCCACAGGCACTGAGCCATGTTTCACATTTGTTATCCAGCTCAAAACTCTGTGATGTCGGTACTATCTTCCTATTCTCCCCCCTACCCCCCCAGGGGCTAAACCAAGGCTCAGAGAAGTTAAGACATCTGCCCCAAATTACACGATTTGAATAACTGGCTTTAAGGTTTTTGTTCTTCTAACTCAGTTCTGCTAATCTTTTGCCACATATCCGGACCCACCTCTTTCTCCATCTCTAGGCTGAGTGGCTTCCAAACCTTTCCATTCTTTAGATATATTTTTTTCTTACTGTCCTCTTGGAGACAGAATTTTAGTCTAGGTAGGCGCTAACTTTTATGTCTAGAAAATGTCGGTGTGCCTACCTGGAGTCTTAAATCATCTCGGTTGGCAACAATTGGTGTGAGTCATTAGTTGACACTGACTTTCACGCTTGGTACAGAGCTCAGTCAGGCAGAGAGGCAGCCTCTTAACAAGCTGTATTCCTGCTGCAGGGGTGAAGCATGAGTAGGGAACACAACAGCAGTCTAATAGTGCTGTTTGTGACTCAGGCAGGCCTTGAGGCCTTCTGGTTTGGCTTTGATCTTGGAAGCCAAAAACCTCTCCCCCATTTATCCTAAGGAAATAATCAGACAAATGAGAGAGGAAAGATTAACAAAATAGCTGCAAAAACAAGGAAACACTCTGTATATCCAGTAGTAAGGGAATGGTTAGACAAATTATGGCCTGTTTATCTGATGGAAAGGACTCATTTAAAGTCTACTAAAACTGATCTACCTTTGCTGACTTGGAAAAAATGTTTCCAGTAAGTTGTGAAATGAAAAGAGCAAGTTGTAAAACAGTGCACATAGTAGGATGCCATTTTTATTAAAAAAAAAAAAAAATCTTTGCTTTGCTATCTATCTCCATTTCTATCCTGACAATCCCACAATTTCCAAACTTTAGGCCTGTTGACTCTTCACTAATTCCAAACACATCTGCAAGGCCTATTCCCCATCACTTTGGAGAACCCCTGTTCATCCTCCAAGGTGGTACCAAACGCAGCTCCTCGGTGATGTCCCTCTGATTCCCCTCCATGCTCTGCCCAGAGCACATTGTTCACCACTTTGGGGGCCCCTACACGGTTGGGATGAAGTTACTGGCCTAGATTCCTGCCTTCTTCCCTACTGGGGTCACAGTCAGAGTCTATATAGGGGCTTCAGTTCCTGGTGACTGCTGTGCACGCGTGTTTGTTGAATGAATAAGTGAATGAACGAGCCAAGACAGAATGCTAACCATTGGTTTAGTTCTTTTCACTATTATGAAACCTACCTACTGCTTATAATGCTAGAGGCAGAAGAAATTGACACTAAGACTTAAAAATGCTGAAACATAGAACACTCCTTTCTAACTGCCATGGAAATGTTCATAGTTTTAGAACATGTTTTTGAGTCCATTCTGATGCTAAGAAATAAACGAGCAGCAGGAGAAGAAGGGAAAGCTCTTCTTTTCAGCAGAACTCTAACCAATGTAGAAGAAGAGATTGAGCTAGAAAATGACCATGTGGCTGCCGTTGAAGTACTAATTGATTCAGGCAAGAATCATCAGTGGATGCCAAAACCACTAGGTGAAATGGTGTTGGATAACAGGATGTTTACATTAGTCTCAAGGTTTCTCCCAGAGATTACTATTTACAAAGAGGGAAATAGGTGTCTTTCCAGTGGAGAAATCTGGCAGAAATCATCTTCACCAAATAGCCCAAATCAGCGTCCCCAAGAAGAGGACAGTCTGAACTCTGGAACCGCCTAATGTGTTCACTGAGAGGGTCACAGCGCCTATGTAGTATTCCTGCCACGATCCTATAGTATTTGGGAGTCAGATCATGATAAATGCAAAATAAGAGGACATTCCATAAAACAGTGGGTCTTATATTTCAAAATGCCAGTGATGTGAAAGACAAAAAAAGGCTGAGAAACCCAGCAAGAAAGCATGACAAGGAAATGCAAAAAGTGATTCAGAACTGGATTCTGGAAAGAAAAATTTGCTCTAAAGAACAGTACTAGCCAGTTGGCAAAATTGGAATAGGGGCTGCACATAAGATAATAGTGTTGGCAGCAAACAGCAGTAATTTCCTGATTTTGATAATTTCACCGTGTTTATGTTAGAAAATTGCTTCACTGGAATTTTGTATTATGAAAAAATTCACATGTACAGAAAAGTGAAGAGAATAATATAATAAACATCTGTATACACATCTAGATTTAGCAATTGTTAATTTGTCATCTTTTTTCTGAAATATTTTAAACATTGAAAGCTAAATTATATATATTCCTCATAATATTTTATCCATTTATTATGCATCTTTACATAACGAAGAAATGTTCTTATGGTAAGGTAATGGCAACTCCAATGCCATTACCTAATGACTGATAATAATTTCCTAATATTGTCCAAGATTCATCCATATTAAAATTTCTCCATTTACCTTCAAATGTCTTTTATAATTGGTTTGCTCAGACCAGGATGCAGTCAAGATCATGCGTGACACCTGGTCGTTCTATAAGAATAACCTTAAATGTATTTCTTACTCTTGGCTGCTACTTTTATGTCAGTTGTACAAATCCTTGTTTTCCTTATCTCCTTCTGGTCACTTCATTCGTTTGTTTCTTAATTTATCAAGAGCCTCATGTGACACAACTATAGCAGGGGCTCGACCTAACAAATGTAAACATTGTAACTTAATGCCTTGTACCCTCAAATTAACCTGAAATAAAAAAAAAAAAAAGCCTTATGTATTAAGCATCGGGAACATAAAGATGGCCTCCAGGGTCTCACAAGCTGATGAAGAAGGGACAATCACTTGGATAGATAATTATAAATCAGTGTGGGCTATCTCTGCCAGGGTTAGAGACTACGCATTCTGTGACTCCTTGCAACTTCCTTCAAATGGTGAGAAGAAGAAAAAGAAAGAAAATTTGATTTAGAGACTAAAGGATGAGAAGAAATAGAAAGGAAAATTGCTTTAGGGAGGCAAGTGGAATAAACAAAACAAAGGTTTATAGGTCCTGATGTGGATTTTCAATTCCCTCAATCCCCTGGTCCATCATTCTTGAGAATAAACAGGAAATGATCTTTAAAGTCATTTGATCCCCAAGTTGTTCAAAGTCTGTTTTTATTCCGCTTCATAGCTTCTTGAAAGGCTCTGCCCAACCAGGCCTCCCATTCCCACTCAGCCTTCCGTGACCACAAGCAGGAAAGCCAGACTCCTAGAAAGGAGGAATGTCCACTCCCTTGGGCTGGGAGTATTGAAGGAACCCTCGGGGGATGTCACCCTCAGACCCTCTATGCCCTATGGCAGCCCGTTTGGGTGTGCGCATTCTCATGTGCTATTTCCAATGTCATAATTAGATCTGAGCCATGGTATCCTTTGATGATTGGCTGGACTGTTGTGGTTAAAAGCATGGCTTTGGTCTCAGAGAAACTGAGGTTTCAATCCTGGCTCTGACACTTAACTAGATACACTCTGGGCTGATTCCTGAATTCAATCTTGAAGAATTCTCAAGTCCAAACTTCACTCTTCTGATGTGGCAAATTATGCAATTTCCCAATGGAGAGGATGAATATTGGAACGTTCTTTGGCAATCCTTTCTTCTCGGAACCCTAACCATACTTACCCAATGTGCCCATGGTCTGCCACACATGAGGGTCAGATGCACCAGGGCAAACTTCCTCTGAAACACATAGGGATTTAAATAGCCCTTGGAGAGAAATTCATCCTGTGAAGGCCAGCCCAGCCCGCAGCCTGGTCCTTATGCTGGCAACAGGCAGGTGCACCCACCTCTGTTGGTAACAGTGCCTAGGAAACCGTGCCCAGGCAGAGAGCGAGGGCAGCTGTCTTCCCCAAGCAGCTGGCTAAATGACCCCAAAGAAAGACTCTCTGTTTTTGAAACAAATGCCATTGTGAATGTAGCTTGGCTGAGAAGAGATGCAAAGTGATACGTCCTGGGTTTGGAGAGATATTCCTAACAGCGTACTTTTCAGTTTTCCATGCTGTGTACTCTGCTCTTTAATTATGGATACATATTTAAATATGGACACATATGCTTCTCCCAGAGGAGCTTGCTGACAATCTTTGCTCAAATGCTTCAGAGCTATTGCCCAGAAACTTACTTAATTTCATGCTGTCCTGATAAAACTCCCCCAAAGGGTTTGGTTGAGGGTAAAGGCAGGTTGCTGGAGCCAAGAGACATTTCAAAGGGGTACCGGCCCAGGCTCCTGTTACCATAGACTCTCAGTTAATGTGATCTGGTCTGAATCCCCTCATTTTCAAATGAGAAATCTGAGACTCAAAGAGGGACAATGACTGACTTGCCCAGGGTCTTGCAACCCATGAGTGATAAAGTGGGGCCAGAACTCAGGTCCCTTGACTCCTGGGCTGACCTTGCCATGGACAGTCCATGTGATGGTGGAAAGCTGCTTGTCCTCAGCTTAGCTGTGTTTCTGTCTATTGCAGTGCTCAGAAGGATTCCTACCACACAGGTAACAGTATGACAGTGTGGGGACGCATGTGGGCTTTGGACATGGATAATGAAGCTCGTCCTGTTGATAGCAGGGCTTGATTTCAGGTGGTTTTCCAGTTTCATTTCACAGTTACTGAAACAGTTTTCTCACATAACCCTCTTGAAGCTGTGACCCACGTGGTCCAGTAGAAGCTGTTGTAGACGTGCAGTCCAAATAAGCAGTTCACGATGAAAGGGACATTTAGTTTCCCTCCTCTTCTCTGTTCTCACGCCATTGTTCACTGCGTAGCTCCGCACCTCTTTCTCCATGTCCTACTTCTCACTTCACCCCTCTGGTGCTCTGCTTCTTAGATTATTCTGACTCTGCACGGAAAAGTCTAGGCAATGCTCTCTTAGGGAGGAGGGGGCTGTCAGTGACAGGTGACTGGGGAAGGAGAAGAAGTTTGTGCACATTAATCTGTTTGATCCCATCATGAGTATTTTCCACAAGTGATGTTTTAAAAAATCCCTTACCCCCATCCCTATTCTAATTAAACTTCTAGGATTGCTAGTGCAGTTTTATTTATACAATGAATGACTGAATGTACATGTTGCCTTCTCCTGAGCCTGTTAAGGACTCATGTGGCTGATAGACACACAACTATAATGCCAGGTGCTTGGAATTACGGTAGAGACATGCAGAACGGGCTTTAGGAGCACAGAGGAGGAAGTCCTTAACTTGGAGGTAAGGTCCAGGGAGCATGTGATGATGTTTACCTGGGACTTGCAGAAAGTCAGAGAATGTTGCCAGGAGAAGAAAGAAGAAAAGGGACATTCAGGCAAGAAACAGCAAATACAGAAGCAGCAGGCAAGAAGGAACCTGGAGGGGGTGGAAATAGTAAGTGGCTGAGTGTGGACTTGCATGGCAGAGTGTGTGTGCACGTGTGTCAGTGAGCAGAAGGTGGGTGGGGAAGGGGAGACGCAGTGGATTTGAGGTGGGGAGAGAGATCCAGGCAGGGCTGGCATGAGGAGGGGCTTGAATGCAGAGTTAAGGAGCTTGAGCTTTATTCTGTAGACGGTGGAGTCCCTGATAGGCAGATGAGAAGATGATCAGGCTTGCGCGGTAGAGCAGATCATTCTGGCTGCAGTCTGGACAGAGGATAGGGCAGCTGGGGGTGAGACTGAGGTAGGGAGTTTGGTTGGGGGAGGAAACAAGTGAGGGTCTGCATGATGACAGTGGTTGTGCAGTGTTAGGAGGTCATTTGGAGAGACATTCAGAGCCAAAAGTCAGGGGACTTGGTGTTTGGTTGAAACTCAGGGATAATTGACAGGTGTAAAAAACGCCCCCAGATCGCCACCCTGGGTGGTTGCATGCTCTTGCCGCCATTCACTGAGACGGGAGGGGTAGGGGCAGGGTCTGGGGTAAAAGATAACATATTTTTTAATTCTGTTTTTCACCTTCAGTATAGTATCTAATAAATTACCTGAGATAGTCAATACTTTATTATAAGATTGACTTTATATTAGAGGGTTTTACCCGACTATAGGCTAATGTAAGTGTGCTTAGCACGTTTAAAGTAGGCTAGGCCATGTATGAATGCGCCTGATTTAAAAATGAAGCAAATAAATAGACATTTATTACTTTTATACAAAGAAAATTAAAAAAAATGTAGGCTAGGCTAAGCTATGATGTTCAGTATGTCAGATGTTTTAAAAATATTTCAACTTAATGATACTTTTAACTTAGTACGGTTATCAGGACATAACTCCATCGTAAGTTGAGGAGCGGCTGTAATGTCTTCAGGCCCTCCTCTGCCCCCTACACCTTCAAAACCTATAAACCATACCCTTGGACCACTCAGGGAGGTCATACATGAGCGCTGTGAATGGCTAGGCCTGAGTCACATGACCAGCCCGGGGCAGAAGGGTCATGCTGTGTGTATCAACATGATATAGTTGGAACAGGGAAACAACAGAGGCATAGAGAACTTCCCCAGTGGGAAGGGCTGTGTGTGTCGCTACCGCAAGAGAGGGGGAAGGGATGCTGGGTAGATGAAAACTGATGTTCAGCACACTTCCCGACCTGGAGGAGCCTCACACAAAGAGAAGATTAAGAACTAAACTGGACATTAGAACTAAGTCAGTCTTGTTGATGGTATTATAATGCCATCAGGAGTTCAGAGGAACAGGGGTCCTGAGAGCCAATTGGGATATGTGTGGTTCCCTTTAGTTCAACTTCCCTGTCACCCAAGGTTTATCTTTCTTTGATCTGGTAGAACTTTAACTGGGCCTGGAAGAATAGTTAGGACTTAGGCAAGAAAAGGAGAGGGCATTCTAAGAGGAGAAACTGCATTGATCCAGGAAATGTTCCTGATCAATGAGCAGACCAGTGTGGTCAGAGGAAGGGATTGTGTGAGGAGCAGCTGGGGAATAAATCTGGAGACAGGAACCTGGTCCCAAGGTTATGACACAAATTCAGCTATGGGGAGCAAGTCCAAGGTGAAGATCTTCAAATATATTTTGTCTCACTTGGTATTTGTTTTATATATTTGCCTTGTTTTGGGAAATCCCAAACTACTTCTTTATTTTCCATCATACAAACTAATAGCTTAATTCTTTGGCTGTTTTTCAGGTTCTTTCCAAGTAGATAATCCCTTCTGGGTTTTTTTTTTTTTTTCATGACTGGGCTTGAATCAGTGTGATGTGGTTGTTTTTCAAAATTGGTTGTTCAAAATTGATGGTTTTTTCTTTTGTTACACATTGTAGACTACGTGTTGGATTCCTACTACTTGAAAGCCTGAAATTTTATTAATATAGACTGTTTCGCTTCTGCTTCTTGTGCCTTCCTGTGTTTTATCCACTTGGCAAACTCCTACTCATTCTTCAAACATAGATTAGGTTTCTTTGAGTAGGGAACAGACTATGCCTAACTTCTCTGTCACCGAGAAGTTAGCATAGGAATAGATGAACGCATGTATGAGTGAAAGAGTTTATATCTATCTAGCCCAGGGGTGGCCTGGAATAAATGAACACATATATGAGTGAAAGAATTTATATCTATCTAGCGCATTTGATTGTATTTGAGTGCATCAGACAAATCCAATGAGTGGTGGATTCAACAAATAGAGGTTTTCTTTTCTTATGTATCAAGAAGTTTGAAAATAGACAGCATTGGCATTGGTTCAAGGGCTCAAGGAAACCATCAAAGACCTGGTCTCCAGATCATCAAAGCAAGAGAAGATGATGAAGGAGGGGGGCACCAGCCACGCAGTGACCTGCTCATGTCTCAGTAGTCGCTCCTAGCCGTAAGGGAAGCTGGGAAATGAAGTTTTCCCATCTGGGGTTGGGTATGTTACTGCCTGCTATGGTTTGCATATTCATCCCCTCCAAATATCATGTTGAAATTGATCCCCAGTGTTGGAGGTGGGGCCTAATGAGATGTGTTTAAGTCATGAGAGTAGATCCCTCATGAATGCTGTCCTTGTGGTGATGATTGAATTCCTGCTCTATTGTATTTTGCCATGTATAATGCATACCTTTTTGCCCAAACTTTTGAGGGAAAAATAAGGATGCACCTTATATATAGGCATTACTAATTCTGTATCTACATAAGTGTTTTTAATTCTTTTATTTATGCTTATGCCTTAAAAGTGTACCATAATATGTTAAAAAGTAAGTGCTAAAATAATACAAAAATAAGTACCTAAATGTAAACAAATAAAAATGTGAATTTAAAATTAAAAGATTATTTTTCCTAAATGTTTGGGCCACAAATGTGTGTGTACATTATACGTGGGAGCACATTATACTTGGCAAAATATGGTAGTTTCTCAGAGAGCTGGTTGTTAAAAAGCACCTGGCACCCCCTGCACTCCCCACCTGCTTTCTCTCTCACCCTGTGATCTCTGCACAACACATGAGCCTCCCCTTCACTTTCCGCCCTGAGTGGAAACAGCCTGAAACCCTCGCCAGAAACGAAACAGATGCCAGCACCAAGCTTCTTGTACAAACTGCAGAACTGTGAGCCAAATAAACTTCTTTTCTTCATAAATTACCAAGCCTCAGGTGTTCTTTTATAGCAACACAAACAGATGAAGACACTGGCTGAGCAATATCTTGGTTCTGTTAGCAAGGAAAAATGGGGGGATGAATATTAGCTAGGTGACCAACGGCATCACCACATAGTTCATCTCATGTTCCAGGGATCAGAGGTTTGAGGTGAAGCACCTCGTTAAAGATCGTGAAGACTTGCCCAAGCCCAGCAGGCAAAAGTACATTGACTATTAGTGTCTGCTATGGTAAACCTGGTGTGTGTTTGCCATCTTGGATCCAGCCCATAAATTGATCTGTGGGTTGGACTTCTGATGAACTGGGTCAACATCCCCTTGTCCTCTGATTTCTGCTTGGGTTTGGCTATTGGGAGCCAATGGCAGGAGGGCAGAGGATGGGAGGAGAATGATGTCAGGACATTTCCTCCCCTGACTCCCTTCCTGCTCGATCACTATAGCTTGTTCAGGGCCACATCCTCTTCCAGGCAGCCCATTCTCTAATCTGTCCTCTACAGGTTCCAGTACCTGCCCATTTCTTGCCCCTTCAAACCAAGCTCCCCACATCCCCTGTGTGATTTCTCAAAACCTGTCCACACCTTTGTAACAGTTGTTTTAATAAACCATTGCCAGATTACCATAGTGTGCATGCTCCATCTCTTTTCTGTAAGGATCCAGACCTAGGCAGTCTGTAATGCTTTGGGGACTAGTTATGGGTGAGGGTTTTAGGGTTACTAATGAACACCTTTAGATCTCTAAAGGTGATCTAAGGGTCTCTCTCTTTAGATTTTAAGTTCCTCAAAGTCAAGATCAGGATGCCTCCTATATTCTACAGGATACCCAACTTGCAGCATGTCCTGGGATCTATGCAATAATTATTTTCAATTTGTTTTTCACCATACCCCCAGGGAAATGATGGCTTCTCCGCAGTGGTTTATATATATGTCCAGCTGTGCGGCATTGCAACTGGGAGCTTTCAGGGATCAGTAGGAGGGAGCTGACGTCTCTCCTGGTTTTATCCAGATGGTGTTGTGACAGGCCAGTGGGACCTGCCATTTCCAAGCACTGTCGGTTGGAAGCGGCTGTACACCAGGTGGCCCAGAAGGACAAGTGTGCCATCACCTGGCGGATGACACTCTCTCTGTCCCGCTCTCTCCCCTGCCTCCCTGATGCCAGGCTTTGGGGTTTACACTTTGTAGACAGGCCAGGTGACATCCTGTTAGACTCGCCACCCACCCACTGTTGGCAGGAGGAGGTGTTCCTTGTCTTCAGAGCAGGGTTTCTTCAATTGTAATGAACATGTGAATCACCTGGGGATCCCGTCAAATTACAGATTCTGACTCAACCGTTCTGGGTGGGGCCATTCTGCATTTCTAACAAGCTCCCGGTGATACTGCCAGTGCAGGGACCAGACTAGAGCAGGGAGGGACTAAGTCCTTGCAAGGACTGAGAACTGTACCACCCAGGACTTTAGCACTAGCCACACGTGACTGTTTACATGTATTGTCTTTCCTTTGAATTTTAGCTCATGTTTTCATCAACCCATCAGAGCTCTTCAAATTTCTAGTGGCAGAAACTCACATCAAAATGTTTTTAGCTTAAGCCAAAAAGGGAAATGTATGAGTTTTTAGGAAACTGGAAAGACCTTAGGAAAGCTGACCTTAGGAACGGCAGGGTGTAAGGATTCAGATGTCACCACCACCCCCATTGTCATCCCTTTCCCCATCTTGTATTACTCCGTCAATACTTTTTTGAGTTTTTGTCCTTATTCTCTCTACTCACAGACTGGTTTCCTCTCCCTGGCAGGGGCTTTGGCCACTGGTGGCTGCAGGTGAATATTATCACACTTACCATCCAACTGGGAAAAGGAAGCACTTTCTCCCAGCAGCTGAGTGGTCCTTCTTGGGTCTTGTGCATAGTTCTGCATCTGTCTCTGAAGAGGGTGCTGGGGTGCCAATGGCTCACTCCAGTAGCAGGGTGGGGGGTCACCACGGTGGGCAGTCGCTCAGAACAGAGGAGAGGGAGAGAGGAGTCCACACCCAGGGAAGCCACGGGAGTGTGAGAGGTCTAGGGCAGACAAGGGCAGCACACGGAAACTCCACCCCAAACCCCTCTCTTCCACCTGGGCAGAATCCTGTCCGGCCACCTCCTTGGGGAGCCTCTTTCCTAGTTTCTGCCACTCTTTAATCATTTCCAGTGGGGCCTGACATATTTTGCTAGGGGGTTAAAAGAGCACGACCATCTTCCCGGTGTATTTTCATCCCCACCAATTATCAAGGCTTTCTCTTTGGGTCTTTAGGCATTTGATAGTGTCTCACACTGCCTTGCCTGAAGGATTTATTTAAATTGCTTCTGAGCGGCAAGCTTGGCTGCAAGGGTGGTAAATATTAATAGCAGGAGGGGAAGACAGCTGCCTGCAGAGGAAGAAGGTGCTGGAGCTGTTCATTAGTGGGCCGGAAGGACAGGACAGCGTGGGGGTGAAGAGGTCTGTGAGGGTCCAGGTGCTGGGGGCGCCGGGAAGGCGGTGCAGGCAGGGACCAGGAAGCGAGTCTGCCACAGGCACCTGCAGCTGTGTGAGAGGAAAGTGCAGGTTTCACTTTTGGAATTTTTCTGGAGGGGGAAGGAGTTTGTGCTGGGCACTTTGTACTCATGAACTCAGTTAAACCTCACACCAAACAAACCTGTGATGTTTATAAACCTGTGATGCCTATAACCATCTCCAGGTTGCGGATGAGGAACGAGGGCTCTGAAAAAGTTGAGTAAATCCCCAAAGGCCACCCAGCTCTTCAGCAGTAGAGCTGGATTCAAACCCAGGTTGTTTGACTACAGAGCTGGAACTCTTCATCCATCATCCATCTTCCATTTCACAACCATCGCCCATCCCTCCATCATCCATCCTTCTACCCGTTCATCATCATGCATCTACCCATTAACAAAGGTAGAACCTGGCTCGGCACCCGTCGCTCAGTGGTTAGGGCCCAGCCACATACACCGGGGCTGGTGGGTTTGGACCTTGCCCAGCAAGCTCACAACAATGACAACTACAACAAAAAATTAGCCAGGCATCCCTATTCAATAAATGGTGCTGGGAGAACTGGATATCCACATGTAAAAGACTGAAACTGGACCCTCACCTTTCTCTACTCACAAAAATTGATTCAAGATGGACAAAGGACTCAAATTTAAGGCATGACACAATAAAAATCCTCAAAGAAAGCATAGGAAAAACACTGGAAGATATCAGCCTGGAGAAAGACTTCATGACCAAGACTGCCATGGCAATTGCAACAACAACAAAAATAAACAAATGGGGCTTAATTAAACTGAAAAGCTTCTGTACAGCTAAGGAGACAACAACCAAAGCAAATAGACAACCTACCCAATGGGAAAGGATATTTGCATATTTTGAATCAGACAAAGGCTTGATATCCAGGATCTATAGAGAACTCAAAATAATCCACATGAAAAAAGCCAACAATCCCATATATCAATGGGCAAGAGACATGAATAGAACCTTCTCTAAAGAAGACAGACGAATGGCTAACAAACATATGAAAAAATGCTCATCATCCCTAATTATTAGAGAAATGCAAATCAAAAC
>CAUYON010031414.1:0-68425 GCA_963573935.1 Arctocebus calabarensis
GATGGGGAAAGATTGGGAGAGAAACGGAGAGAGCTTCTCTCTCCCCACTAGAATTTTCTCCCTCTAACAGGTGCCTTAATGTTTTCTGTATTCTTTTCTTTCTTTTCTGTGAATAAATTCTGTCTTACAAAAAAAAAAAAATTAAATTAAAAAAATAAGATGAACTGGCTGCTAGTTGCCATGCTCTTAACCCCGAAGCTATGGACCTAAGATGTAAGAACTCTGAGTAGAAGCTGAAGCCACAAATCTTGTGTGAGAATTCACTAATGTATCTATCAGAGAGATGTCTTGGGAAAGAATGGTTAAATCCAGAATCTAAATGATAGAAACTGGTTATATTGAGCCTAGCAAGTGTTTAAGTGAGGTCACCTTTTAAGTATTGTATATTCAGCTTCTTAGTGGAAGCCTGCAAAGAAATGCTATGTAGTTTGAGCTTGAACTTTAACACAACAAATCTTATTGTGATAATGTTGTTCTTTAGTAATAGTCTTTCTCCATTTCATACACATACAAACACACACACACACACACACACACATATATGTATATATATCAGTTTACAAAGCTGAGCATGTACAAGCTACATCTATGGTTTATTATTTTAAGTAATCGCTTTAAGTAGGCTCTTGCAAAGCACTTAACCAAGGGAAGGTACTAAAGCACTAATGTTATTGATAACATGCTCATATATTCTTGGCTGATTTCTTGTGTTGCTCTGTGCCCCTCAGCTGCTGCTATGAGCATGCAATTTTCCTCGACTTCATGGAAAGAATTACAAGCAAGTAAGTGTCATGGCAGTAGAGAGGGAAAAGGCTAGAAACAGACTGTTGGCTGACAAAAGAAAGAAGATAATGTTGAAAATGGGATAAATAACAACTGTCCTGCTCAGATGAAGCTGACAGAAAAATGGAAGCAAAGCAATCTTAAGATGGGTCAAGGCTACTTCCTTATGGAGAATGGGGTCAATATTAACAGAAATAATCTAAGGGGAATGCCTTTGTTTCTTTTTACCAATGCCAACCAAGTTATGTAGGATTAAAGGGTCTGGAAGCATAGGGAAGATCCTGAGATGCAAGGTAAATAGCACCAGGAAGAGTAGATTGTACAGTTCAGAGGTTTCAATGTGAGTTATTCGGCGAAAGGCAGATTGTTTCCCAGTTGATTTGCTTACAAGGGACATAGTGGGTTTCCATCAGTCCATAGGCATAACCATGACAATGTGTGTTTAAGGGCCTTTTCCTAAAATAAATATGATTATTTGTGAAGATAAAACATTTATAATATCTGTTGTGACCACATAAATGATCACGCGAGACACGGATTGACAGTACACGCTGCAAGAGGTGAGGCTAACCGTAGGTGCAGGGTAGCACTGAGCACTTCTCGCAGAGTTCTTTTATGCAGAAAATACATAATAGGCAGAAAGATAACTAAGCAAAGACATGCAGGGGCTGCCTGCTCCGGGAAATGATCTCGTAGGCACCAACAGAGTCTGTACTCAAGGAAATGATCTTCAAGGGTGGTAAGGAAATGATCTCCAGAATACTAAATGCAATTTTTCTCCACTAATTCTTCAAGGAATTGTCATAAAATGCTTAATGTTCAACAATAGCCTTACCACTACAGGCCTAAACTTTGCTCCTCCAGGATTACTGAGTTAGTTGGTGGCTTGCCTTCCAAGTCACAAGAGATTTCCAGGCTTGCCAGAAGAATGTCTTGTTCTCAGTAGTTCCTCAGATGAGTTATTATATTGGTGACTGTTGTAGTAAGTAGGATGTTGAATCCTCTATAAAAATCATGTTTAATAATGGAACATGAAGCAAAGAATCAAACAAATGTGTGTGCAGGTTCCTCTTCCAACTTTGTGCTTATTTTATTTTTGTTTTCTTGTCTGAGTGAGGAAAGTCCAGCACTGCTACTCTGATGTTTTGATGTTTAGGAATGAGAAGGAAGGGGCTTTGGAACCACTGCTCAGATTAGGGGGAAAAGAGGGACATTCAAAACCAGGAAGATGCTACATATCCATCAGGCCAAATGATATATTTAGATTAAATAAAGAGTGAACAGAATTACTGGTCCATGTCTTTTTCTCACAGTGTATTACTGATTTTTATTGACTCATCCAAAGTATAACCTTTCTTTATGTTTGTCATGAATATGGCTCAATTTTTAGCCTGTCACTGAAATTTGCTTACAAAAGATTTTGACATTAGAAGAAATAGTCCACTGTGAATCAAATAGAATGATTATTCTCTGTATGATTTCTGTTAGAACTTTTCACCTTGGAAACTCCTTGCTCATCCTAAAATTACCTAAACCATCCTTAAAATGTTTTCTCATTTCATTTCAGTGTTATTGATATTGGGGGTGGTAATGTTTCCCATTTTTATACAAAATTCTTTAATTAATCCAAAATTCTATTTTTAATTATGCCTATTTAAAACTAACATATTTGGATCACATTTTAAAAATATGTTTGTTGAATTCAGTTATGAAGGGTGTTGATCCAGCTTTACCCCTGTTCAATCCAGGTGGTGTGCTTTTTCTTTTTAAACACAATCTGCATCTTTAAGCATTTCTCCTAAGAGAGCCTTAAAGCTTTTCAGATATTCACTAAGAAACTCAATCTACTTTTTAAACCCCTGAGAAATATCACAGAGCACTTAAAAATGATGCTTATTATGTGTATGTTTTCACCGGTTAGTTGTAGTTAAAAAAACGTTACTGCTAAATGTTGGTCATATTGGTGCTTTTTGTGTGTGAGCTACTCTCTATTCTCTTAATAACATAAATCCCTAACTCTTGTCTGTCAAATCACTTAACACATTGTTTGCATTACTGCTAACCATTGAAACAATTGGTCTTGAAATGTACACAGTCTGGTAGGGAGATCACAAATCCTCCTACCCCATATCCAATGTTACATACAGAAAGAAGTAAGCCCTGCCTTTGCCTTCAGCAAGATTTGAAAGAATATACACAAAACAAGATGGTAGAAAATTAAAGCAACTTTCAATTTGTATGTTTTAAAAGCAAAAGCCATTGGAAATCAAGAAGAGGTAGGGCTAAAAAAGTACAGTCAATAATATTCCTTCCTAAAAGTATAGTCAACAATATTCGGGCAATGGGTACACTTATAAAAGCTATTCATGTAGGCTCAGCACTCATAGCTCAGTGGTTAGGGCACAGGCCACATGCACCAGGGCTGGTGTGTTCAAACTCGGCCCAGGCCAGCTAAACAACAATGACAAAAACAACAAAAAAATAGCTGGGCATTGTGATGTCTCCTGTAGTCCCAACTACTTGGGAGGCTGAGGCAAAAGAATCACATAAGCCCACAAGTTTGAGGTTGCTGTGAGCTGTGATGCCACAATACTCTATCAAGGGTGACATAGTGAGACTCTGTTTCAAAAAAAAAAAAAGCTATTCATGTAACAAAAACATTTGTGCCTCCTCAATATTTTGAAATAAAAAATTAAAAGTAAGGTCTCAAAACTGTTTCTCCTATTTGACTACCTCCTTCTGCCAAAGGAGAGGAAATTGACATTTTATTAAGTACAGATAGCAAATCATCATCACTGTCTAAGCAGGCCTATAGGAAATGTTCATTCTAAGAACAGGGTTCACTCCACTTTCACACAGTCTTTAATCAATATTGAGTGTAACTCTTCTGTTGAAGGAAGAAAACTGCGCCCACATTGTCTATAATGACAACTTAGAATGTCATAATATGTCCAAAAAAAGCCTTAATTCCACATGAATAAAAATAAGTCACATGGGAATAACGTAGTACTATCAGTCGTTTAATCCATAAAGGGGAAGTGAGAGTTTAGATACAGAAATGTCACATATAGCACTCATGAGTTATTGTGTTTGTGCTTCATATCTTTTTCACAAAATTTTTCCGCCTCTGAAAGGCACTCATTGGTACCCAGAAAGATTTCACAGATATGGTCAAAAGTACAAATGCATCAGCAAATATGTAGAAGGATGGTCTCCCCTTGTGAATGGGCTGTGATTGTGATTCACAGGGCCCCCAGAAGATGCAGATGTGGATAAAAAAATATCCTGCAGATATTCTGGGTAGAAGGCAGTGGTCTGGGAGAGCCTCAGACTGCTTCATCTGCAATTCTCATTGGTTAAGTGTGTCTTTTTCCCCCCCAAGAAATCTTCTGATAAAAGGAATTGATTTGACAAAATCTATAAAATTATTATATGCTCAGCCCCTCATGATACAGGACTTTCAGAAAACATACATGCAAAGATGCTGATCATCTTTAAAGCCTCTGCAGCTTGTACGCAGGTATTGGACGTGGTCACTTAACGTAGCTCACATTCTGAAACATGCACACATTTATGGAGTACATGTACACACATATGTATATGCATATACACGTATATTCTTAGCCCACTAAGCTTAGCACTTTCTAAAGACATATAAACAATTTTTCCCTACTTAGTTTCTTTAAAGAGTTGAAATCTGAAAGACACAGATGTCAACACCATGAAGTATGAATCACCCTGAGCCTGTCAGTGCTGTTTGAGTACAGAAAATGGAATAATTCTCATAAGCTATAGTAGAGACAAACCCAGATTGGCCTGCCAAATGTCACATAAAAGCAAAGGAATTTGAGGGGACGGGTTGTCATCACATAGGGGTAAGTGTCTTGCTTTATTCATTTGGAAAGATCCAGAGAATTTTCTGGATCAATGAAAACAAGTAAAAATCGTTTTACCAGCATGTTCTTGAAGATCCCAGATGATTTTGAGGGTTTATGTTGAAATGAACTCTAATGTGCTCTGCAATAAAAAATGCAAAACATTTGTTTTCAATAAGTTTTCAGAAGTCACTGCTCATCCAAGTAGAGATAAATAGACACAGAGCCTTTCAGTGATACTGACTGCGGGCAGGAGGACGTGTGTGAGGAGAAACCTGCACTGGATCATTATGACAAAGAATTAAGAATTACAAGGCTAAGAGGAAGCTTGTTCCGGATGGACTCTGACATACATGTCAGAATAGAAATTGAAGATCAAAAGACACACTTCACTAGAAGTTAGGAGTGGTGGAGAGTGGTGGATGTGAGCCCAATTTTAGGGTTAAGATAGGCTGGGGTGCAAGTCCACAGGCTTCATTTAGTATGAGGAATGATGGTTAAGTTTGCCACCTCATCCTGGAAAAAGGGCTACACACCTCAATGCTGAATATCACTATGGTCATCTTCGAAGTACCCCCCCACACACACACCCCTGGGAAGCTGTGCACTGATGCCAGTGTCTAGTCCACCCCACAAAGCAATTTTGGAACTCTTTTTGTGGAATGACCATCAGACTTATCATACTGAAGTCTGATAATTAAGTTCACAAACTCACGGTAGAAAAAGTCATACATAACTCATTGCTAAATGTCACTGTGGTTGCTTTCAAAGTAATCCCCTTGACCATCTGGTGACCATAGCGATGTTCAGCAATAAGGTATGTAGCACTTTTTCTAGGATGAGTTCATGAATTTATTGTCTGACCTCCTAAGTACTTGCTCTAGCACTTATTAGTCATGTCTCCTTAGGAGAGTTATTTGGCATCACTAGGACTCAGTTTAAGCATCTGAAAAATTCAAATAGTACTTATTTCATACATTTGTTTGAAGGTTTAAATGTAATAATACATAAAAAGCACTTGGCATAACACCTACAGTGTAAGATGGCCCCCCAATAAAGCTAATTATGAAGTGTTTTCTAATTAGAAGAAGAGGTTAGCCTTTAATATATCCCTAATATCTCTCTGTTTTTCTTAACTCCAAACTTTGTTCATGTTGCTTCCTGTATCTTGAGAATTTAATTGGATATTATATGCGAAGTATAATTAGCACAAATCTGGAAGATAGAAAGGACTCAATTATTATGAAGTGATATTATCATCCTTCCCTGTCTAAGTCAAGACCTTAGGCTAATTTCCTGTGTTAGTTCCTGATCAAAAAAAAATTTAATCAATCAATCAATCAATGGAAAAAACCTCCGAAATGTTTAGTCTATAATACTCGCACTCTGGGAGGCCGAGGCGAGTGGATTGCTTGAGCTCAGGAGTTTGAGACTAGCCTGAGCAAAAGAAAGACCCCATCTATAAAATAGCCAGGGTTGTGGTGGCCACCTGTAGTCCCAGCTACTTGGGAGGCTGAGACAAGAGGATCACTTAAGTTCAAGAGTTTGAGGTTGGTGTTGTCTAAAAAAAAAAAAAGAATGTGTGAACATTTCTCACCCTGCCAAAAAGTGACCTTCCACTGGGACCTAAAGAGTGAGTAGAAATTAGCCAGGAGAAAATAAGAGGAACAGCTGCTAATGTCCAATGTCAAAGAGCACAAGTAAGGTGCATTGGATGGATTTGGAAGAGAGGTATACAACAGCATGCAACTGAAGAGGTCATGAGGAATGATTTTGGAATCCAAATTGTGGGAGTCTAACATCTTTGGTCTAGCTGAGCTTTGCTGTCAGCCCTTCCTTCAAAGGAGGTCTAGAACCTAAACGATTCACCCTTATCTACTATACCCCCAGTTGAAGCTAAACTCATCTCCTTCTTGGATTTTTTCCATAATTTCTACTCTTGAATTCCTACTTTTATCATCACCGCATGTACAGGCAAGAGTGATTGCTCCAAAACCCAAGTCAGCTCACTCTACTCCTGCTATCAGAATAGCAGGGATTGACTAACTTTTCTGTGTAAGAATAAGGATAGTGTCCTTTTTCTCTTGTTAATTAAACTTTTCATTTGGATATCATTACAGATGCACATGAATTGGAAGATACTATGTAGAGAATTCCCTCATATTCCTTACCCAGCTTTCCCCCATGGTATCCTATTGCAACGCTATAGCATGATGACACAACTGGGTTGTCGACATTGGCATGGTGCCTTTCCAACACCAGGAGAATCCCCTGTGTTGCTCATTTATAGCCACATCCAGCCGTCTCCTCCAACTTCCTTCTCTAACCCCCGTCAATCATGAATTTCTTTTCCATTTTTGTAAGTTTGTCATTTCAAGAATGATATATAAATGGAATCATGCAGTATGTAACCATTTGGGATTTTTTTCCCACTTAGTATAATTCCCTGGAGATACATCAAAGATGTTTTGTGTATCAGTAGTTCATTCATATTTTTATTGGTATTGATATACCACAGTTTATTTATAATTCACCCATTGAAGGACATCTGGGTTGTTTCCAGTTTGGGGCTATTATAAATAAAGCCTCTATGAATATCTGTGTAGAGATTTTTTGTGCGAACATAAGCTTTCATTTCTCTGGGATAAATACACAAGAGTGCAATTACTGGCTGGTATGGCAGTTACAATCTTATTTTTAGTAGAAACATTCCAAATTATGTTCCAGAGAGGCTGGGCCATTTTATATTGCTACCAGCAACATATTTGTGATCCAATTTCTCTTCATCCTCACTAGCGTTTGGTGATGTTGGTGCAGTCACTATTTTTTCATACACACAAAAAATTATTCATTCTGATGTGAGTGTGTTGGTACCTCCTTAT
The DNA here is from genome assembly GCA_963573935.1 of Arctocebus calabarensis. NCBI lineage: Eukaryota > Metazoa > Chordata > Mammalia > Primates > Lorisidae > Arctocebus > Arctocebus calabarensis. Next base: position 7,541 of record CAUYON010031414.1, read on the forward strand.
AGTTTTAATTTGCATTTCTCTAACGGCTGTGATGGGGAGAATCTTGTCTTGTGTGTGTTTGTCACTGGTATATCCTCTCCTGTGAAATGTCTGTTTTTGTATTTTGCCTGCTACCTAACCAGAATTTCTTCATTGTGAATTTTGAAAGTTATTTGTATATACTTGATATCAGTTTATTTATTTTTTTTTGGTCAGTTATGTGGCTTGCAAATATCACCCCCAAAACTATAAGTGGTCTTTTGCTCCTCTTCCCATAGGTTTTCCCAGAGCAAAAAAAGTTTTTAATTTGAATATGGTTCAATTTGTCAATTTTTTTCTTTCGTGATTCATGCTTTTGGTTTCAAGACTAATTATTATTAGCAAATGGAGATTTTTCTCCTATGATCTTTCTTTTTTGTTTCATGGACTGATGTTTTGCATTTAAGTCTATAGTTCACTTAATTCCATTTTCATATAAGTTGTGAGATGAAGAAGGAGGTCCACTATTTGGATTCTGGATATCCAGGTCTCCAGGATGATTTATAAAAGTCTATCTGCAGTAGTATCCTCGTGCTGTTATAACAAAATATTATACGAACAATGGAGGGTCTAAATAACAATATTTATTTCTCAAAGTTCTGGAGAGTGAGAAGTTCAAGATCAAGCTGTTGGCAGATTCACTTCTTGGTGAGGGCTCTCTTCCAGGCTTGGAGACAGTGTCAAGGGGCAGAGAGAGAGTGCTCAAGCTCTTGTTTTCTCTTTTTACAAAGCCACTAACTTTATCATAAGATTTCCAAGCTAATTACCTTCCAAAGGCCTTGTCTCCAAATACAGTCCTATTAGGAGACTTTACCATACACACACACACACATATACATATATATTTTTTTCTTTTTGGTAGGGGAGACACAATTAAAACTATAACAAAATCCTGAACCTGCAGAATTATTTTTGCACCTTTATCAAAAATCAGTTGGCCATTCTTGGTAGGACTATTTTAGGTTGTCTGTTTCATTAATCTATATGTTTATCCTCCTAATAATACCACACTGCTTTGGCTACTATAACCATATGGTAGCCTTTGTTATCTGTAGAGGAATTATTTCCATTTCAACCTTCTTTTTCAAGATTGCTTTGATTATTTTAGAATCCATACCCTTCCATATAAATTTTGGAATTAATTTTTTGATTTGTATAAAATATTTGCTGATATTTTGATAGGAATTACATTAAATCAATAGACTAAGTTAGGAAGAAATGACATCTATACCACTTGAGCTCCTCATCAAATGTTGCTATAATTTTTTATTCTACCACCTAACGTGACTTAAGAAACTCTTAAGTAGCTAGTCTATTATGTTTACCTCTGTGTTTACTCACTCTGATGTTCTGTCCTTTCTGAAATCCCAAGCCATCCTGATATCATTTTTACCTATGTAGAGAACTTCCATTAGATATTCTTTTTTTAATTATTTATTTATTTTTCCTTTTCTATTGAAACAAATTACAAATTGTATTACCTGAGTTGATTTTTATGTCCAAGCACAAGGATAATGAAATATATTTTCCATGCAAAATATTATATACATTAAATAACATATAGTGGTAACAATGCAGTGTAGGTTTCCTGGGAAACAAAATCTGTGATAGAAATATACAAGCAGGAAGTGTATTTATTGGACAGTTCTGTCTAGTTGAGGACCAGTGAGAGTGCAAGAATGAAGCAGGATAGACAGAGCAAGAAGTTGAACTACATTAGATATTCTTCAAGAGTAGGTTTGTTAGAAACAAATTCTCTTAATTTCCACTTGTTAGAAATTGTCATTAATTTCTTTTCATTCTGGAAAGATATTTTCTTTTTTGACATAATTTTATTTTACTTTATTTCTTCTTCTTTTTTTTTTTTTTTTTTTTTTTGGCCAGGGCTGGGTTTGAACCCGCCACCTCTGGCATATGGGCTTAGTGCCCTACTCCTTTGAGCCACAGGTGTCACCCCATAATTTTATTTTTCATTTCAAATTAATATGAAGGTACAGAATTTTATATTACGTTGTCTCACTTCCAAGATAAAGTTCCACCCCTCACCCAGGGGTGTGTACTATACACCCTTGTATTGTACACATTTGGTGAGATCCCACCAAATGCCTTCCCTCCTTCCCCTATCATCCTGTCCGCTACCCTCTCCCCTCTCCCATCTATCCCTTTCCTCTTACTAGACTTATATTTTGTTATTCATACAAGTGTGTAATTATTTTCTGTTGGTTTAATATCAGTATTGAGTACATTGGACTTTTTTTCCATTCTTGAGATATTTTACTAAGAAAAATGTGTTTCAACTCCACCCAGGAAAACACAAAAGAAGTAAAATCTCCATCTTTTTTATGGCTGAATAGGATTCCATGGTAAATATATATAACACAATTTGTCGATCCATTCAGATAGTTTTGTGGGAAATAAAATTCACAGTTGACAGTTCTTTTCTTTAGTACTAAAACAGTATTTTTCCATCTTCTTCTGAAATCCATGGTTTCAGAAGAGAGATCTCCTGTTATTTGAATTTCAGGTTCTCTGGCAAGTTTCTCTCTGGTTTCTTATGAGTTGTTTTCCTTTGTTGTTAGTTTTCAAAAGTCTAATTATTCTGGTCTTGGTTTGAATGTCTTTAGATTTATCCTCTTTGGTATTCATTCAGCTTCTTGAGCATGATTTATGTATCTTGTTAAATCTGGGATTTTTTCGGACATTATTTCCTTGAATACTTCTTCAGTGCCTCTCTCTACCCCTTCTTCAAACTGATGATAAAAATTTTAGCTCTTGTGTTACTACCTCAAAAATCTGTAAGCCTCAGTTTATTCTTCTTTTCAATCTCTTTACATTCTGTTGTTCAGACTAAATGAATTCTATTACCTGTTTTCAAGTTCACTGATTCTACCTTCTGCCACCTCCACTCTGTTATTGAGCCCATACTGTAAGGTTCTTTTTCTCACTATTGTTGTTGTGCTTTTTAGTTTTGATCGTCATATTTTTTAGTTCTATATTTTCCACTTAGTTCTTTTTTATAACTTTTATATCTTTGCTGAAGTTTTTAAAAAATGCTTCATTTAGGCAGCATCCATGGCTCAAGGAGTAGGGCACTGGCCCCATAGCAGAGTGGGGGTGGTGAGTTCAAGCCTGACCTCGACCAAAATTCCAAAAATAAAGCTTATTTTACTCAGTTTGACTCATTTTTGTGAAGGCTGCTTTAAAATCCTTGGCAACTAATTCCAACATCTACATTCATCTCATCATTGTCCTCTGTTGATTTTCCTTTTCTTGGTATGATGAGTGTCTTTTGATTATAATCTAGACATTTTGGATATTACATTAGAGAATTCTGGCTCCTATCTACTGTAATTTGCTTATTTTGGCAGGCAGGCATCTCTGTTCTTCAAGTGTAGGATGAGAAGCTGGTGAACATGGACATTCAGCTTCTTTGTGGGCCTTGCCAACACCACCCAGGCAAACATGAAGCATTGACTCATAACAGCCTCATTATACAGCAGTAGGGAAAGTTCACCTATATCTGGCCCATTACACAATTTCCCTTTGAATTTGAGGCACAATGTCACACCATTTCTTTACCTCTCAGTGGTAAGTGTGAGATTAGCTCCCCTTTGAGCTCCAATTCTTCCAGGCAGCGGAAGCAAAAAACTGACTCACGTTCTGTTGTTACGTCATGCTGCAGGCAGAAGCTCAGCCCTTAACTGCACTAACAGCAGAGTGGAGGAGAGGGGCAAAGGGAGGGAAACCAGCCCCATAGCTTACCACTGGATTCTGTTTCATTAATGATGCCTGGTGGCAGAGGCTCCTATCTCCACTGGGCTCAGGGAAGTCAAGTATCATATAACCACCTCTAACCACTCTCTTAAATTAGTTTGAGGATGAATGCTAATGTTGGTACTAGAACCCACCAACAGTACCCTGGCTGGGTAATCTGAGTATACTTGGTTCTAGAGAGTAAAGGAAGATAAACTCCCTTCTAGAGGCTAACAGCATTGATGGAAGGGGTAGGAGCTCACTGCCTACTTTTGGGTGTTGGGGGAGAGGTATAGTTTTCACTGATATTTAGCTGAGCAGGCTGGGTATTGTGAATATTGCCAAAAAGGTTTCCTGGTGACAGGTCACTTTTTGTCAGGCTTTTGTCTAGGAGGAATAGGCTTTTCTTGGGGTTTTTATTTGGTTGGTTGGGTTTTCAGTATTTGTTTTGTTTGTTTGTTAATTTATTTTTGTAGGTGTCCATTAGCAATTCTGGGCAGATGCTACTGCACCATCCAGTCCAGGATATATGGAAACAAACATAAATCTGAAGAACTCATCACATGCTCTTTTATTCCTCAAATCCCAAAGTCCCTAGATAATACCATCTTCTTATTTCTGCCTTCTGGAGTGTTCCTATGCATGATTGCTGTATTATGTCCAAGATTTTTAGTTGTAAGAGCTAGGACTTGGGAATGATGGACTACTCCATATTGTTGGAGTGGGAAACTCTTACTACTGTCCTTTGCACAAAATGATGTGGCCTCTCTCACCTTTCCAATTCCTTCCCCCACTATGTTTCTTTCTCTCACTTTCCCCCAGGAAAATTGTCTCCTTGCTATTTCTCAAGCACTCCAGGCCCAGTGTTCTCCTTGCTATTTCTCAAACATGCCAAGAATTCTCTCACCTAGTGGCCTTGCAGTTGCTGTTTCCTCTGACTGGAAAATCTTCCTGTACCTATCCTTAAAGATACCTCCTTCAGGTCTTTCTGATCTCCAGTTAAATATCCCTTCCCATGTTAGGTCCTTGCTTCAGGGTCCTTATTCTCCTACTTTATTGGGATCCACTGTAATCAGCATTGGGCGTCTGTGCTTGCTTGTTTATCTCCTGTCTTCTATACTGGAGTAAGAGCAAGCAGTTTGTGTTTGTTTTGTTCTTTCAATAATATTAGTTCAATAAATGAATAAATGAGATAGAAAGTATTTTTTCCCATTTCAAATTAAGAAACTGACACGTAGAGAGATTAATTGACCTCCATGAGATTAGTTTCTTAGAAAACCAACAGTGATCTGCACACATGGACGATGGGACCCTTTCCTTCCTCCTGCTTGATGGGTATTAGTCCATGGATAGACAACCACAAGGGATTGCTTGGACAAACCTTGCTCTGATACATGTGCTGTGTTTTCAAATCTGGGACATTCAGCTTCCGTGCTTTCCACTGACGATGAAACCTGGTCTAGACGTCTACCTATAGTTGCTCTCCTGGTTTGCTGTTAGAAAACATTTTGCCTGGGAAAATCCACACCATTTCTCAGGCACATATTTGATTGTTCATTGTCAACACTCCAGGCTCTAAGTGCTACATAATCTTCATTACTTTATAATCATGTTTCAATTTCAAAAGTGTTCCTCCTATTTGTTTTCTGGGAATCTTTTCTTGAAACTGATAAAGTAATTAGTTGATCAGCTTACCTTTCAGCATCAAGTGGTATTTTATCTTAATCTAAGACGTCTTTAATAACAAGGTATCAGTGATGTGATAATTCAATTTAGAAGCCTCTAGAGACTTCCTTACGTTATATTTGTCATACAAAAACAAAGCTCTACTCAAGTGGAATGTGAATTCTCTGTTCATTTATATTTAGCACTATTAATAAACTATTAATTAAGATATAACGCGTACTTCTAAACTAATAGGAATAATATGTAAAAGTGAAATATGCAATATTTGTTCACTATAATAACACAATCATTTCATTATGTATATTTCATGATAAATCTAATTTCAAAGTATAGTAATCAACTCATTTTGGGTGTCAAGTAAAAACCACATGTCTGCAACTTTTTTTTTTTTTTTTTTTTGAGACAGAGCCTCAAGCTCTCACCCTGGGTAGAGTGCTGTGGCATCACAGCTCACAACAACCTCCAATTCCTGGGCTCAAGCAAATCTCCTGCCTCCGTCTACCAAGTAGCTGGGACCACAGGCGCCAAACACAATGCCGGCCATTTTTGGTTGCAGCTGTCATTGTTGTTTGGTGGCCCCAGGCTGGATTCAAACCTGCCAGCTCAGGTGTATGTGACTGGCACCTTAGCCTGTTGAGCCAGAGGTGCCAAGCGTGTCTGCAACTTTTTATTTCAGTCTACTCATATATTTATTTTCTTCCTTTCATCTTTCTTTTTGAACACCATGAACTCAAGATATATTGTTGTATAATTTTAATATACAGTATAATGAATTACATTGATTTTAATCTATTATCAGCTTCTAATATTTATAGTAGGTAGGATAAATTTAGTTAAAAGTAAACTCTCCCAAATAATCCAATATTTGTACAGAAACCATAGAGGTACCTTCTACATCAGAAAGATAAAATGAACCCTCTCTGTCTTGTCCTATATTGGAAAGAAGTGTACCAAAAACTAAAACTATCTGATAAACCTGCCTATTTTATTTTAGGGTCCCTGTTCAGGCTTATACCTTATACTAAAATACAATGATGATTTAGTTTGTTTGTTTTATCAAAGATGTTAAGGATATTCTTAGTTTTCTGGATCTTTTAGTAACAGGGGCATAGGATGGGTATTTGAACAGATATCAGGTATTTGGTTGTAATTCTCACCATTACTGAAATGCAGGATTTGAAAAATTATTGCTAGCATTAGCTCTACTTCTTTAGACTGCTGAGCAATAGAGACTTCCAAGTAATTGCACAAAACACAAGAAAAAGAACCGTCCTCTGTGACAGAAAAGCCTCAGGACAGGCTGTAGAGCTACAAGGTCTGGGTTCCACTCCTGGCATCCTCATATCTTATATCTGGGACCTTAGACAATGCTGTGGGCTCAATGTCTGTGTTCCCCAAAATTCATATGTTGAAAACCTAATTACCTAAGTGATGGTCATGGGGGCAGAGTCTTCATGAATGGATTTGTGCCCCTTGAGAGAGAACCAAGAGAACTGCCTCACCCCTTCTGCCTTAGGACAATGGAGTCATCAACAAAACAGTATGTACGTGGCCCTCACGAGACAGAATCAGCTCCTACATCCATCTAGGACTTCCCATCCTCCAAACTATAAAAAATACATTTCTGTTTTTCATAAGCTCCCTAGTTTAGGGTATTTAGTTCTATTCACTTGAATTGATCAAGACAGGCACATTACTCGTCTATACAAAATTCTTCTTATGTATAGAATGAAAAATCCCCACAGTATCCTCTTCACAGGATTGTTACAAGGTTGAACTGTGTTTATCTTTGTAAAGCAGCTGGAACACTGCCTGGCTATCATTATTTCAGAGCAGAAGTTGATGCTAAAATGTATTAGGATCCATGGGTCAGGACACCTCAGTTATATTACCTTACAAATATCCCACCCAGTAACACAATAGTAAAAGTCAAAAGTAACTGAAAACTGTTAAGGAACAGTGAAACTTCACTACTGTATCATTGTAAATGACTGTACTCACCCTTGTCATTTCTTGGAATGTTTTCACTTATATATTCAGTTAGCACCCAGTTAGTCCAGTGAACTATTAGTTTTATAGGAAAATCCAAAATGTAATAGACTGTTTCTATGATGTTTATGGCTAGTATTATAGGAAAAAAAATTGGATGATAGATAGATGATAAATAGATAGATGGATAGATAGACAGACAGACAGATAGCAGGCTGTCTCCCCAAACTAAAACTGTGATTCTACTGCCACCTACTTTACTTAGGAAGTTCTTAGGAATATCTACTTTCAGTTTTTAAATGAGGGGTCAATTTTAACATTCAATACTTCTAATTCTTTTATTATATTTAGCTAAAAACCTCCATGCTATTTGCATCTCAGTAGAAATATTTTTGCTGAATTGACCATGTAATTCTGACCAGTAATGTGGACCAAGCATGTCTTAGCCTTTGGAAACACTCTAATATCCTCCATCCCGTCACAGTTTGTTTCTTGAATCAGCAGTAGAGGTCAAGGACCCACCAGGTCCACCAAAGTGCACCCTCCTCCCAGCTTCACCTCTGCTCCGTCTTAGATGGCAGGAAGGGGTCCACTGGGTGAGTATCCCAAACTCACTAAGGGCGTTAGTTCCTGATCTGCAGATTATCTGTGGTACTGGCTAGCTGAGGACAGTTTGCTTATTGGATGTGTGGGAGAGGGGAGAGAAGTCACAGCCAGCAGTTCTGTTTGCCATGTTCACCTAATATTTTAAATGGGAGAGAATTCCCCTGTAGCTCTTTCCCAAGACAGAACCTCTCCATATCTGTAAGTCTTATTTTCTTGCCCTGTAGTGTGCCACCTCTGAGGATCCCTGCCCTGCTTACCAGGCCTCCTGGGGCTTAGCACATGGCATCAAAAAAAAAAAAATCAATGTGTTGGGTTTTTTTTAATTCTTTCTTTCTTTCTTTCTTTTCTTGTAACTCTTAATGATCTTTTCTTTGTAACACCCATCCCCAATTATGTTCTCAAAAGGCAAAGTTTATGCATATGTACACAACTGGGAGACTGTCTTCTCCTTGTTTTTCTCATGATTGCGCCTGTGAATAAAACCCTGAAATTATCAATTGGATAATAGAGCAATGCAGCTCTTCCAAATGGTTGGGCTAAATTGGCTGTGGTTTCAAGTAGTATTATCATTAATAATAATAGTAATAACCCACCCACCAGTGGAATATTCATTCATACATAATAGCACACAGGCTCCCTGCTCTGAAAGTATCCAGGGGGTTGCTGTCTGGACAGAATCCTCTAAACAAGGAGAAAGAGAATGCCTGGAAGAACCCCCGCAGAAGGCTCCTATCCACTTTCTTCATACCTCCTTCAGTGTTTAAGTCTCAGTTCTAGTACCATGTTTAGTAGTTTTTAATGACCCCCCCTCCCTGGCAGCATTTATTATCTCTAACGCTCATTTATCACTTTACCACACTGCCTTGGATTGTTATGGATAGTTTAAGGCGCCCCCTATCTTTTGTACATTTATCTTTCTGCTTCACCCGGTCGCAGCCTTCTACCTCTGCAAGACTTGAGTTTATCAGAGGTAGCTACTGCCTCTTATAGCTCCTATAAATATCTTCATCAATGCAAATAATGTTGTTAGCACTTTCTCAATACAGGGTTGACACATCAAAAAGTATTTCATAAAGTTTATCTCTCTTGCCAACAGTACTAATAATATGAGCAACATTTCCTGTGACCTAACTCTGCCCCAAGTGCTACAATGACTAACCTTGGTTATGTCTTCCATCCCTCTTAATTCTACAAAAGAAGTGACATTTTCCCCATCCTGCAGATGACATAATTAAAAGTCAAAGAGCTTAAAGAAATTCCTCGAGGTTATAGCACTAGTGATTTTCATAGATGGCCCAAACCTGTCCGTATTTCTTAAGCACCATGTTATTCTGATGAGGAGGACTCCTGTTGGGTATGAGTGTTCATTGGCTCCTGACAGGTGCTAACATTGCATTGTGTCATTCTATCCTAGAACACTGAAAAGAAAACAGGACAAATTATAGAGGGAAACAAATAACCCCTGTATACCAACGACTCAGGAATGATTCTAGGTTTCTGTAAGCAGGGTACTCATTGCATTATGACCCATCGTTCCTGTGGAGTTGTCTGAGGAAGTGTGGAAGGAAAACAAGTGATTCTATTTTTGTGATGTTTAATTCAGTAGGTGAGAGGCCCTCAGTTCAAAATGTTTCACTGACCTTGCGCTGTGCTGAGCTGGCTGAGGACAGAACAGAAATGCTTTTCCCTTCCCAGCGTAGGGTTTCTTTTATTCTGCTATTGAGGCTGGCAATGCCCTGCTTCTAAACTTGTTTCTCTACTGACATGGAAACTCCCTCAAGTCCCAGTGAAATCTTTTCAAGCAGGAGTATTTCATGAAACAATATTTGTCTTTGTCTAATCACCTGCAATATTTCCTTCTTATATTTTATGTTTCATAGGCTTGTAGTTAAATGTTTTGGAAGCTTATTATACCATAGCTTTGTTCTGCATATTCTAGTTACACCGTTATGGGTCCTTTATGTTTTCCTGGTATTTATCACAGCATCTTTGGATCATTCTTGAAGTGTTCTTTGTACTCTGTTACTTTCAGCTGTGCTTCCTTGTCATTTGATTGCAGGTATTGCATTTGTTTGGGCTGCATTGTTTAATGAGGAGGGAATTGATCCTTTAGCAATTACCTACTTATTGGGGCCAGCCAAGGTCAGAGGTATTCCTGAAAATTTTTTAATGATGGTAAAATTGAAACAAGAACTCCCTGCCTGTCATTTTCCTTAGATATTAAATAATTGGACTTAAATAAAATATGATTGTTCCATTTGGGGTGAGGGACAATGTCTTCCTCTAATTCCTCATTACTTCCATATTATTTTGTCAGTTTTCCCTTTGTTTACTCGGCATTACTGGGTTTAACTGCCTGGTCGTAGTATCAGTTTAGCTAGGATTTTTCCTTCCTTCTCCTCATCCACAGACTTCCTCCATCTCACAGCCAGGGGAAACTGACATGACTTACTGTTCACATTTTCTCCATTCCCTGGGTGATGAGGGATTTGTTGACATTTTCTGCAAACCCTGGTGCTATTATGAATTGGAAACTGGATTTCAAGCTCCAGCACGCTCAGAGTTAAGCTGCATTGAAAAGGTAGAAAAAAAATGAATGGGAAAAACTTAAAGATTTAGAATAAGAAACCATTTGTAACAATAAAGCAATACCATCCTCCCAAAACACAACCTTTCAAATATGCATCTACCAGAGCCACACTGTGAGGTTTTTCTCCTTTCAGAACTTTCGAGACGCTTCTTTTCACTTCCTAACCTGCTCATTATGGCCCCCACTAATAAACACACCACTATTTTTATTGTGATTATTATTATTATTGCATACTTAGTTATACAAGAAATAAAACCCTGACGGAGAGGGAAATATTCCTCTTAAATTTGAAAAACCATATGATGTTTTTGTGGGTTTTGAAACAGAAGTGAAACTAGGTTACTTGAAAGCACTTCATATTTACCAATAGCCAATTCAAGGTTTACGATTTTAGAGAATTAGAGGCACGTTAAAGTATTATCTAAATTCATAGTCTTTTATAGTCTAAGTTGACACTTCTTCGGTCTCTTTTGAAAGAGAGATCTATCCATATGTGACCCATTCAAACACAGGCTGTGTAGACACCAACGTGAATGCAGAGGCTAACAGAGGCCTTTTATCTTCTTACAGGGGAGTGAACTAGATAAACTACCTGAGTCTACATTTATGTCAACTACACACACACACACACGCACACACACAAATGCCCCTTCTGATTGGCTTCACCTGTTTTCTGCTGCTGACTATAAGGACATTTTCTGACTTGTCCAAACGTTTGATTTTTGTAATTATTGTTGGGTTTTCTTTTATCTTGCTCTACATGGAAACTAAAAATTGTGATTTAGATAGTTTGGTCCCAGTGGTCCTGTCTGCACTCAGCAAATGGTTCCATGTCACTCCCTGCATCACAATATGGGAGCCACCGAGCTTGGCGGCAGCTAATCCTCTGAGCCTGTTAATAAGCTTAGGAGCACGTTCATTGAAGGCTGACGCGTTAGGCACAAACAGGGAGAAAATATCTACTGGGGGAAGCTGAATTGGTTTTAATCATCTGCTAATCACCAGTAATGAGACCTACTCTGGGGAAGAAAAGAAAAACAGATAGTCAGAGGGAGGTTTTGTTCTTCACAGCAGAGTAACACGGAATGAGAGGGCAGCTGTTATTAGGGAAGAAAGGATAGAAAGAAAGAAGGGATTTGGCCAGAGCAGATGAAGCGTCCTCTGCGGCACTCTGTTTTGTTAGCTGAGTGTTTCTTTCATTCAGTCCCCGAAACTTCAGATCTTGCAGGCTCCCTGACAGCCCACCTCTACGATATTGCTTCTGGAAGAAAGAAACTTCCCCCAGCCCCTCTCCCTTCTCATTCACTCCTTGGGCATTTTACCATAGCGCTGTACATAGTGTCTTCGCTTGAGGAGAGAAGAAAAAGAAATGGCAAGGGAAGCTCTGGACTAGTACCAGAATAAAAAGTGCTGTGTGCAGGGGAGGGGGCTACACAAGAAGCTGGGGGGAGAGCCTTGGGAGCCCTTGTCCGGAGAGGTCCGGGCTGACAGGGACCCCAGGAGGGAAGGAGCTGCTGTTGCAGAAGGGTCCATCCTAGCCAATTTGAGGAGACTATCTTTGTAAACCCTGGCCTCTGTGTTTTGGGAAATGCGAGTGTGGTTATGACTTGGTGCCATTTTGAATGCTGCCATTTCATGGGCCTTTTCTTCAGAAGGTTAAGCTCTTACAACTGCTAACAATATAACTGTGTTTAACGTGGTAGATTAGGAAGACTGCTCTACACTGGGCCAGTGTTCTCCAAAAGAAGAAATTAATAATACACTAGCTTATATAATCTCTCAGGAAGAATTATGTACCATTACCTGTCCACCCTTGACACTCTCTTCTCCAAATTCTTCTGTACTGTGCCAGGAAACTACAAAGCACAACCCTGGGGATCCAACCTCCACCAGACCCTCCACATGGAGCTCTAAAATCTTTATTGGCTTTCAGTTACCTTCACATTGAAACTCATTTCCTTGTCCCTGCTGTGAAGTTTCATCATCCTCTGGCCTCATTCTCTCCTTCCAGTTCCACAACCTAGATTTCTATTCATGTCAGGTCTTACCATTCCCTGCATGGTCTAACCTTTCCCCATGGTGTTGGTGAAAACAGACTCTTGGTGTGTACTCTTTGTTGACTGCTATTTCCTTTCATTGTACCAATGTTTAATACAGAGAAAGACTGTACCCCTAGCATAATCCCCACCCTCTGTGCTCACATGGCAATTTGCTTTCAAGTGTCCTATAGCACCGATCACTTGATAATTTCTATGCCACTCTCTTCCATTCCAGGGACAGTAATGTTCTTCTTTTCCCCCTCACACCATTCAGCACATAGCCCTGCATATAATAAATTCCCCATGCATTGAAATAAACTGAATTTTAAGATTGTTAGTGGGATAAATCAAGTTACAAATTTTAGCATTCTATAAATGTATAATTAAATAGTTGGGACTCAGGGTATAAGAAGCAAGGCAGAGTTGAATGCTCGTATTTACTTTTACTTGTTAGCCATTTATATTCATTATTCCAGTTATAGGCAATGAGTTGGGAATAGAGAACATGACAGTGAAACTACAAAGTATATTTTGGAGAAAAATGGGAAAAGTAAAACTGGTAGAAAGCATTTATTGAACATCTGAGTCATCATTTCATAAACCTCTCACAGTGTACCCACAAGTGCTGAGGCCTCTCTGGCTGCCGCAACGTCAAATGCAACCCTCTCAGACTCTGCCTTGGGGGAGGTCACAGTCCTAGAAGAAAAACATGTAAACAGAATGTCAATAATCCAGAGCTATCATATTGCAAGAAGCTATAACTACCTTGGAATTACAGGGGAGGAAAGAATCACTCTGGCTAAGCCAACTTTCTCAGGGACAGCTCAAGACAGGAAGTGACCAAGGAGGCACAGCCCTGAAGAGTGTGTGGCAGAGTTCCAGGAGAAGAAAAGTAGGCCTTCCAAAGAAGAAAATGTAGCTGCATAGGAAGATCAGGCAAGCCATGTCTCTGCTAGGGCAACACTAGATAGCCTTGTGTGGGTAGAGGGAGTGTGTACAAGGTCATAACCATGAGTTCAGAAAAACAGACATTGGATATGATTTTAACTTCTACCTCTGAGCCTGTTGATCAGCAAATCAAATCAGGGGAAACATATCAATGCAAGTGCCCCTGCTATTTGGATGAGTATTCACATTTGCCACTTTAGATTTTGTGTTCTAAGAACTGAAAATCCATCTGGGTCTAATTCCATCAAAGTACCAGTCATGATACCAAGCCTGATAATTTTAAATATGAGGCACAATTCTCGGCATGTAATGAGTCCTCCAAATTTGGGTAATTATTATTATCAACATTCTTATGTATTTCCAATACTAAGAAAAGTCGACAAGGCAATTAGCTAAATTCTTTCATTGTAAAGGTGGGAATTATGATTCAGAGAAAGGAAGTGACTTATCAAATGTCAATAGTTAATGAGACTATGTTTTTTGCATAGAACTTTTTAAAGGACTCTGATACCTGTTGACTCAGACACACATAAAGTGAAGTAGAGAGTGGAGCTGCTGTTATCCTAAACATTCAAGGACATGCTCAATACTCACTGCTAATCAAAGGCAAAGATGGAATTTGAACTTGGTTCTGGGTTCAGTAACCACATTTTCCTTTGGCCTTAGTCAATATATCTGCATTCTTTCAGTGACCCAAAGATGAATTCTATTCAAGTCCACTGTTTGTGCCATCCCTAATTTCAGTTATCACAGAATTTTACGTTACTTATAAAGCTAATCATTTACAATGCTTTAGAGGTAAATGGCATTCTGATGATATGAAAAATGTATTGGCCAGAATACTTGTTTTAGAGCTTAATTTATTTTGATTGGCAATATAGAATGTTAGGGGAAGACAAGACCTCTGAGCTCAGATGGCATTTTCTGGCTCAGTCACACTGAAAATTTTGGAACTGAATTCAGAGACATAAAATGACCTTCCCAAAGCCACTTGGCAAGTATTTGGAACATTCTAGCCAAAGTGCATCATCCTGCATGCAGTGAAGAGACAAAAGGAGAAAGGATAACTGTATTCTCTATTTGGGTAGTTAGAAGAGAAATAGGTGAAAAACAGTTTTTTCTTCTGTTGAAAAGTATTTCCCCGCCTTTTAAAGGAGGGGAAAAGGTACTGTTCATAGTACATCAAATTTGAGGCTAAAAGAAATTTCCTAGAAAAGCACAGAATGTAAAATGCAGGGTCATTTATTTAGTTATTATATCAACCAGTATCTCCAGTGTGGCACTTATACAGCTCAAGTCTCAGTTTCCACCTCTGTAAAATAGTAATGAAAATTATGCCTACTTTGCCTGCTTTCACTGGGTTATTGTGAGGCTGTGATGGATCCTGGAAGGAAGATGCTAAAAGAAAGCCTGAGGCAGGGTCAGCTGATGGAACGACCTATGTGATACCAGAGCTGAGGCCTAACAATGATTAACAATGAGGCAGAGAGGAAGAGTAGAAAGACATGTGCAAAGACCTTGGAATGAGATGGCAGAGGCAATGACAGAGGACAACCGCCACCTGGATGTTGGCTGGAGGGTGAGTGCAGGGCAGGAGGGCCAGCTCTGCCAGACAGAGGGTCAGACTTTGTCCTGCAAGCTGCTGGAGATCTGTGGAATGTTTTAACTGGGGACAGTCACACGGATCTTAATTCTTCACTTAGAAATCTCTCTTTTATTTTTATTTTTTTCTTTTGTAGAGACAGAGTCTCACTTTATCGCCCTTGGTAGAGTGCCGTGGCTTCACACAGCTCACAGCAACCTCCAACTCCTGGGCTCAGGCGATTCTCTTGCCTCAGTCTCCCAAGTAGCTGGGATCACAGGTGTCCACCACAATGCCCGGTTATTTTTTTGTTGCAATTTGGCCAGGGCTGGGTACCCTCAGTACATGGGCCAGCACTCACTGAGCTACAGGTGCTGCCCTTAGAAATAACGCTTGAGAAATAATGTAAACAATGAATTTGAAAGAGTCACCCCAAAGGAAATGCAGTAGTTAGGAGGCTCGATGGAGAACTCTACTGAGGCAGCTTCTATGGAAAAGAAGAGAAATAGGCAAAGTTGAGAGCGATTAAGGAGTCTGAATTTGCAGAGCCCACTGAGTGGTGGAGGTGAATGACTTCCAGCTTTCTGGTTAGTTTCATTGGGTGAAACTATTCTACACTAGGGTGTTCAATATCACCCTATTGAACAGGGTGATATTGGAGGAGTGGGTTGGGTGCAATGGGAAATTAGTAATCCTGCAGGGAAAGGGAAGCACACTCTTTAAGAGGGTGGGCTTTAGGGTCAAAAAGGACATGGGTTCCAATCTTCACTTTGGAACTTTCTGGCATGTAAGATATCAAAAGGTAAAACATTAGGTCAGACCCTGGAACATAAAAAGTACCATATAATTAAAGTTCAATAGGATGAAGGCCGTGAATTAGAGAAAGCTGTAGACACCCGGGTGAGCTTTCTAAAGGAAAAAGCTCTCAGTATACTTAGAATATAATAAGGATTGAAATATGAAAAAGTATTAGATACTCATGGGTTATATGCATAGAAAAGAAAATTTGGGAAGAAATAGCCCTGCAGGGCAGAAATATTTCAAAGACAGAGAGAAGTTGACATTGAGAAAGGGTGGTGGAGAGCTCAGAGGAGAATTCGTTACTGAGTGACAGAGGATGAACAGTAGTTTTCCACCTCAAGTGTGGTCTCTATGAAGGCAAACTTTGTCACGATTACCTTTGTATTGTCGTCAACCACAGTAAATTACTAGGTCAGTTTAGTTGCAAATAAAAGTTAACTGAGTAAATGAACTTGAATACCATATCAGATTTACTGTGAGACACATTAATGGGCTCCACATGTATCCTATATTCTGGTCTCAATCTATTTGTATCCAGAAAATAGAATTTCTAATCCAGTCATTCTAAAACCATTTTATTGTGTCCTTTGCCCCAAGATCCATACAACCTATCAGAGCACTAATTGCAGGCATGACTGTGTGGGTGGAGGAGTGCACAGTTGTGTGAATGTAGGGGTGTTTATGTGTCTGGTGGCTTGGGGTGACATATAGAGAAATGGAATTATGTGCATATTTTGGAAAGAGAAAGATGTCAAAAGAAGGACAAAGTTTTATTTCATTGTTTAGTGACTAGTTTTATATGTTAAATGGAATCTAACACACAAAAAGTGGTAGTCAGGATGATGATACCACATGTGGAATATGTAATAAAAAAGAAACTTCAAGAAAGTTTAAAGACTTATAAAAAACAGGTGATAATAATGTGGGGATGGGGTAGGGGAAAATGTGTATAAATGCGCAGAGACTATACTGACATTCTCCTCAGAACTCAGGAGTTTTTGTGTTTGTTTTGGGTTTTTCGAGTCCTATCTCTACTTCCTCTTTGGGGTTATAGAAATCCCACTTCTAGCAATTCCAAATCATGGGATTCTCCTTGAAGGGACATGATGCTATTAGTTTAGTAGACTAAACACAGAATCACAGATGTGGTGGCTTAGAAAACTGTAAGTGGGTCATTTATTTATTTCCTGGCTGTTAAGATACATGAATACTCTCTAGTTTGTCTTTGTAAGAAGGCTGGTGGTATAAAGTAAACAACATAGATTTTAAAGCCAAATACATTGAATTTCAGAGGAATGACTCCACAAGTTCTTGGGCAAGCTGGTTGCCTTCTCTGAGCTTCATTTCCTTTTTAATTTTAACAAATGATTAAATGCCAATATCTAATCCTTTTTTTCCTGGGAGCTCTAAGTGGAAGGATTCATAGAGAGCATCTTGCCCAATGTTTTTGGTGGAGGAAGCATTCAGCAATTTCCCTTTTGTTCTTCCTGTGTGATCTTATTCATGAACTAAATGGTTGGGGGCTGGTATGTGAATTTCAACCATCTACACAATTCAGTAATAGAAATGGTAACTTAGGCAATTGATGAACTTTAGTCAGAAGAAGGCATGTATATGCTCCAATAACAAAAGAACCCTGAAATCAATGGTTTAACACAATAGTTTATTTCTTGCATAAAGCATAAGTACATGTTGAATTGGGTCAGCTCTACTCTACCCAGGAAATCAAGGATCCCTCACCTGGCAGCTATGCCATCTGAATTTCAGGTCCTCCATCGCCTCTCCAGGAGAAGAGAAAGATGGCAGTCCATGCACCTGCTCTTGAATCCTTTTACTCAAAAATGACATGTTTCACTTACCCAGCTACAAAACCTATTTAACTGCTGAGAGCCTTGGAAAACAGGGGAGTACATGGATATCTGGGGAGCACTGTCTCTGCTAAAATTATAGAATGACATAAGGCATTTATAGTTGAAACTATAGATACCATACATCTAAACCTTAAATTAGGGCGCTTGATATGATCCCTGTCCATTCACAACTTCTTAAACTATAAATTTGTTCCATGCTCAGCTCATAGTAAAAAGAGATTTCTGGAACGTACACAGAGGAGCTTTCTCTGTGTGCTACATTTAGAATAAAATAGCGACTTGCTTCTGAGGTTCTCTCCAGCTCTGAACCTTTTAAAGTCACTCTGGAAAAGTGGCCCTGCAATGACCATTGATCATGGTCCCCTTCACTTCGCTCCTTGTTTTTCTCCTCTTTTCTACTCTTGTCTCTACTAGTGTAGCTGCCTCTGCATTTTATCTTTCTGTCTGTCAGGTTGATTAGCATATTTTGACAGATTAAAAGGCTAAGGTCAAACTAAAAACCCCCTAAAGAAATACTGCTAATTACTGTCCTCTGTTTTTTAAAGAGTTTGCTCTTCAAAGAATTTAACAAGGGATAAAATTCAACTTTGTATCCCAAGGGCTATTTTAATATTATATTAAAAACTCTAAGTCCCCTAGCTTTCTGTGTTCCATGTCATAGGAGAGCCAAGAACTGTCCCAGAGTCGTCAGTGGTGATCATCTCCACGTCCAATGAGTCTCTTTCTAAAATGAGACACAAAAATGGCAAGCAGAGTCGTGCTACAATGCTAAAAAGCAGTCAAGAGAGATGACACCGCTTTGGCATCCATATACAGTGCCCAGGTGAACATCAAGAGAGGAGATGTAGCTGACAACCCCAGAGGGCAGGACAGTCCAATGGCTGGGGCACAGACGCTGGTGCTGAGATGCCTGGCTTAGAATCCTCCTCTCATCCCTCACAAGCTGGGACATGTCAGGGCTGTTATTACTCCCTTCATGCCCAGATTTCCTCATCTATTCAACAGGGACTTGGTAATAATATGTAGTACTCCCTATGTTATCAGATTACTAGGAGGATTAGGAGGTGTGTATTTGGGAGTGTACCTGATCTATAGAATTGTTCATCGTCAGACTTCCTTGCCTCCGTATCCCCACCTCACCCTACCACAAGGTGGAGAATCTCTTTGATGCTCAAAAGTACTCTACAAGTATAGTTTAACTTCTAAAGAAATAATCATCTGAAAGGGAAGCAAAGGTGACATTGCCAAGCCCCCTCAGCTGCAGGCGAATCATTCCAGTGCTCAAGAAGCACTGTCAGTCACTCCCTAGCCCTGACAGGAGCCGAGGCTGAGAGGACCAGGTTGGCAATGGAGATGTGCAGTCTCTATTCAGCCACCAGATTTAAAAACTAAAATCGATTTACACGATGATAATGGAGTTGAGTTTATTGTACCCTCCCTCCCTCCAAACCCGAGTATATAGTTTGGTGACCAGTGATGGCTGGTTCCCCAGTGGCTCAGGATACAGTTTGGAGATAAGCAATGCCTGGTTCCCCAGTGGCCCAGGAAGGGACGGGGAGTGGGGTCAGAAGAGAGGGTTCTGCCTGGGGGAGGGGATAAAACAGGCTCATGGGTGGGGTGCATTCAGAGGAGGGGCACTAGGCTGGAACAGGTCAGTGGAGGGGGCCTGGAGCTGGGGCAGGGGCGGGGTCAGAGAAGGGGTGTTGGGAGGGAGCGCAGCGTGGTGGCAGAGAAAGGCAACAAACAGAAAAGAGGAGGGCGCCACCGCACTCTGCTCAAAAGCTAATTATGCGACATATTTTGAAAGATAAGAACAACATAGCCTCCAAGTAAGAGGCATCTAATAGCTCAGAAAGTCTCCAGTGAAGTTGTTCACTACAGGTGAAAGGCCAAATTACCAGATCAAGTGGCTACATTATCGAAAATTATTCTATTGATTTCAGCGAGGTGTGTTTTTCCTGAGATGATTACCACCATCTAAAATTTCCTTTCCTGCTGATTTGGAGCACGTGGCACAGTCTCCTTGTTTCAAGTTGTTCAAGATGCTTTCACATGTGTGGGGAAGCTCAGCTCGGCTGGCAAAGGCAAACAGACGTGGCGTCCCCAGGACCAGTGCTTTTACTACCAATAAGAAATTAAGAGCAAGGAGGTGTCATATGTACAAGGAATCTTCTGAGTTTGGGATTTCCTGTGATGAAACTACCAGGGTTTCTACTTTGGGAAAAGGCCCCCACTAGTCCTACAGGTGGCCGTACCAACTGATGTGATCCACAGCCCCAAAGCAGAAATACAAAGCATTGAACTTCACACCTGTAGGCCCCTTAGAGGTATTTGATTCTAAATTTGCAGGAGGTAGAAAATCAGGAAGAATTGTTTTTAATTCCATTAAATTGCCAACTGCTCTCTCTTTCTAAGGAATATTATGGGAAAATGAGCTTTCAATAGAACAAAGGTCCAACCAAGCAAAAAGTGGAATCTGTCTTGCATAGAAGTGCATCTACTTTCTAAGAAAATGAAATGTTCTCTCTACAAATGTGAATATAATGCCATCTCAATGATTCAGCTCATTTCTTTTCCAAGAATAATTTCTTTGGGGTTCAGGGATGGGTGGACAATTTCCACTGCCAGGGGATAGGAAGTATAGTGAATTTGGTGTGTATCCTCCCTCCTCATCCCATCAAAACTCCACACCCCTATTTCCTGGCCACCATTCGTGCATTCGCAGTTGGTTAATGTAAAACCAGGCTGGTACAGGGCGTCTTGCAGTTAATGTTTGAACTGGAGCCAAAGGAAAGGGCCTTTCTGGTGCTGGTGAACTTCCCACCCCACATGGGCCCAGAGTGCGCTATTGTGTCCGTGAATAAAAGCACCAAGGCAGGGTGGTACAGTTGAACTTGAAGCCAATTATTCCTGCATTTGCTCTCCATTGGATGCCTCCTACTTCCTGGGACTCCTCAGGCTGATGCCGAACATATTCAAATCTTCCCCTAAAAGGTTTAGTCTAGGTTGCTTCTTCAGTACTGTTTGAACATTAAATATGCAAATAATCATCATTACACTTCCAACAATTACACATGTTTGCGAGCACCGTGTCAAGTGCTGGCAGCAGAGCAATCATTTGTAAAGACAAATATTCCATTCCAAGAGATGTCATGCTGCTTAGAAGATTCTTTTTTGTATTAGTAGCCACACTGCTGCTTCCTAAAGTGTGCAAATGAATGTGTCAGTGCCGCCAGTAGCTGCCAGGCCCTTCCCCTGAGCAGAGCAGTGCCAGTCACCCATCCCACGCTGCTCGGCCTGGCCTCGCGGCCCACAGACACAGAGCGTGGCCAAGGTGAGGAGGCCCCTCCACGAGGCTCCTGGATCTGCTTCTCCCTCCTGGGGGCCCCCTCCCCCACCATCCCTCCTCTCAGAGGAGGCCTGGGGCTTTCAGAATATTTTAATTCCTGATTTCTGCTTATATTATCATGTGTTTGTAACAGATGAATTGTCATTTCTTGCTGGGAGGTGATGTGAAAAACTGCCTGGAACCCTGGCCCCATGTTGGAGCAGGGCAGACATCCTTTCCTAAGCTTGTTTCTCTGTCTCTCTTCATTTTTTTAATTCTTTTCTGCCCCTCCCTTCCCTTTGCTCTCTGCCTTTTCCCTCCCGGTTTTTCACGTAGTTATGGATAATTGTCACCGTTTGCTTTTATCGCATCCAAAGTGGCGGCTTAGAGGGGCCAGACTTGAGTCAGGACTAATCTTGCCTTCTCCCAAAGTAGGAAAATCCCAAGTCTTGCAGGGACCAATTGATAACCCTTGTGCTTCTTTTCCATGAAAGACGGATGGCTCTGGCAAGCTTGGGAGACTGCAGATAATGGGATTGACTTGGTACTTAAATCTCAGTGAACCAGGACAGCATAAGTAATTAGTGAATTGGATCCATCCTGGGGTGCTAATGATGGCTAAGTCTGCCCCCACGCCATTCTGCAAACGGCAAGAGGCACATCCATCTCACACAGATAAAAACCAAGGGGACACTGCTCACAGACACCATTTATTCCTTCTTTAGTGCACAATTTATCCTAGAAGGGAAAAAAAATCTAATTTTCCTCAAGTGATACCCAGAAGACCAAGTGACCATGCTCCCACCAGAGTTCATTTTGATCACAATACTGCTGCTGTTTTTAATTAAGAAAGGCTAATTAAGAGAAACTCTACATTTATCTTCTTATCTACTTGTCAGCACAGTCTCTCAGACATTACCTATATATGTTTACAATTTGGTTTCTGGCTTTCTATCAGCGAGCCAGTGATGATTCTTGGTTTACATCAACCTTGGTGCATTGTAAGGATTGTGATCATGTTTTTAAGAGTTGAATAACTAAGCACAAAGATATTTTTAGCGTGGTGGAGTCCAGTGTAAGCAGACTCACACACATAAACACATGTATATAAAACAGTGGTTGTATGATGCATTTTTATGTTTTTCCTCAATTGATTCAAGCGTACGGCACTTGTCTCAGACTGGCCTCCTGGCTCATTTTTCTTTTTACCCAGAGTGATGGCACTTTATCAGGATAATTTAGATAAATGCCTTTTCGTGGAGTTCACTTATCCTTCCAGCAAACATGATCGACAAAGAGCCAGGAAAGACAAATGACATTGCGTTTTGATCAAACATATGTTCTGTCAATGGAGGAGACTCTCAAGGTGGTCATCTTCCTTTTTTATTTTTTTTAATTTTCTTCTATCTAATTTGATCACCATGCCAAACGAGTAAAAATGCCCACAAAATACACTTTTGTCAAGAAGACCAGAGACTCTAAGAATGAAAAGTGAAAACCTGAAGCAAATGCTTTTCAACTCCAAAAGTTAGCAGCAATGAAATGTGCCAGCCTGACAATTCTTATGTAGATTGATCACAAATAAAGGTGACAGACTGTGACCCCCCCCTCCCTGGCTTTACCTAGTGAAGGAGGCGTCATGGCCAAAAAACAGGTCCTGCCTTGTTGGTCAGTTTGAGTCCATCTCTTCTGTAGTGATTGTCTGCTTTTCTTTGAACCTTTCATTTGGTGGGCAGCTGGAGTTAAAACAGATAGCGAGATAAGCCAAAATAATTGGTTAGTAAGAAGATTTCTGGTAACTAATATTCCTCTTCACTTATCCACCACCCCCATCCTTTTTGTTTATTTTAAAGTGAGGTTTCTTTCCATGATCTTTAGTTTTGATGTGACTGGCTTCTCAGAAGGCATGTTGGTATACACACACAGAACTATACACATCAGAGCATCGTGATATCCAAGACCGAATTTCCTGAACTCTTAATATTTAATATTCGAGGGGAAACCTGGTTAGACAAACACACCCCTTTCCCTCCCAATCTGTAGTCAATTCAGCAACATACAGACTTCAAGAGGATAAAAGGGAGAGATTTCACTGAGAGGAGTGGGGAGTTTGGGGGCAGAGTGGAATTTAGTCTCTTCCCAGCATCCTCTAAATTATGGTTTGAATTTCTTTCTAGATATGGATTTTTGTAAAGTTTAGTTTTTCTAAAACGTGACTTTTATGTTGAAACTCAATCTGTCCGTATCAATATTCATGGTTCAAATGTGTCTGTCTCGCTTCAGTGAAGGAAGTTTATGTTGATCACATGAGTATAAGGATTGGTTAAAAAGTTCTTTTCACTAATCAATATATAGTTTATTCTAAAAAATGTTGTTATCTTCTTATTTCTCCCTATACCAAGAAATAATGTACACTGATTTAAAAAAAAAAAACACTACTATTTTCCTTAATATCATCCTTCATGGAAAAGTGCCGTTCTAGCACTTGATGTACCATCACAATAAAATTAAAATATTTATCTTACAAATATTTTGAAAGAATGAATGAGATGTTTAAAATGTTATTTAAAAATTTTTAAAATAGTCCTACATAGCAGTGGATTTGAACTGAGAAAAAAGATATTTTATCTCTTCTAAAAAAAAAAGTAGTACTCCTCCAGGATTATAAAAGAATATTTAAGAATCATTCATACATCCAAAATTGTTAAGAACAACTTTGCCTATTAGAAAAAGTTAACAAGATGTTGTAAATAAATGTATCCTTATACTACATATATGACAGCAATGTGCATACATAATACATAGTTTATCCATGTAACCTGCTTAAACCTGGTGCTTAGGAAGCATACAATGAAAATAAATCAGCTGTTTTTAAGAAAGTTGTGTCCTATTAATAAAAGTTAGTTTTATTTTTTCTTATGGATAAAGGATTTTATACATAGTATTTCTACCTAAAACTCCAGGGACATCTGTGAGGCTCCTCTTGCTAAAGAAAGAAGAATCATTTCATAGATAATATCCATGAAGCACTGATGTTAGCATTTCTAAAATGCATGATGCCTATGGTTAGTTTGTGCCAAGGCTTGGTGAGCTTGGCATCCCCCAGGACCTTGGTGCAATGAATTGCTCAAATAGGCTTTCCTTTAACATCTATTCAATGAATAAATGTGCTCTCCACCTAGACTCCTTTCCACAGAATCTGAAAATATCTTGTGAGTGTGCCCCGTGTTGATGTGAAATATTCTTTTTCTAATAGCTCAAGACTAAACTGGGTGTGGTGGCTCACACCAGTAATCTTATAATCCTCTCACTCTGAGAGGGAAAGGCAGTAAGTCACTTGAGGTCATGAGTTAGAGACTACCCTGAACAAAAAGGAGATCTCACTGCTACTAAAAAAAAAAAAAGAAAAGAAAAATAGAAAAATTAGCTGAGTGTGGTGGCGGGCACCGGTAGTCTCAACTACTCAGGAGCTGAGGCAGGCAGATCCCTTGAATCCAAGAATTTGATGTTGTTGTGAGTTAGGTTAATGCCACAGCACTCTGGTCTTGTCAACAGAGTGAGACTCTGTCTCAAAAACAAATTTTAAAAAAGTTCATGACTGAAATTAGAAAATGAGACTTCTTCATATAGTCTCCACTGGGGACAAATTATCTGATAGTGTATAATCCTAATTGAGAGTATAGTTTTAAGAAATAAATTTAAACTTATTTGGATATTACCTTATAGCAAATTAGAATTAAGGTGATATGGAAAACAATTTCTTAGATTTAAATCCTACTTTTAAAAATGTTTAATCTTCTGCCCCTGTTATTTTCTTTTGCTGGTAAATATTAACCACTAAAAAATGTTTTCCACTTTTCTTTATGGATGAATTTACATAGTAATAAAAATTTGAGTATTTGGAAATTTTAAAGGAGAAAATGTTAAGTGAAACATGTTAATTTTTTTGGTATGATGATTCCTTGAATGCCAAAATTCATTATTTTTCAACTTTTATATTCATCGGGATAAAGATTTCAACTTGCACCAAATGTAATGTAGCAACGATTACATTGCTGTCTGCACTTTCCCACCCACCAATGGAAAGTTCCTTTACTTCATGAGAAAATGGAGTCTTTAAATGGGATGCTGGCAGGTGGAATAGCCACTCTGAAGAGTAGGGTTACATGGGCAACTGAGATGAAATCTATGAGGCATTCTTTCTATGAAAGAGGGCAAAAGAATGGGGGAGAGAGAAAATGTGAGCGAATGATTAAATGAACTTCAGGACCATTCTCATCTGGGAGACAAGTGTGAAAGGAGGAATAATAAATGACTCTCTGCCTTTCTAGAAAACGATTGGTATCCATTGTCTATTCTGGAAGCCATCTGATAGCCCATGCCATCTACCAATGGGCATAGAAAAGTTGACATAAAAGAAAAGGGGTCAACTGAGTAGAGAGAAGAAGCTTAGCCAAAACAAACTGCAATGCTTCATTTCACTAAGGTTTGATTAATGGGAACTTAGACACCTAAGACCGCTGAGAC
Organism: Arctocebus calabarensis; assembly: GCA_963573935.1. NCBI lineage: Eukaryota > Metazoa > Chordata > Mammalia > Primates > Lorisidae > Arctocebus > Arctocebus calabarensis. The sequence goes on from CAUYON010031414.1 coordinate 33,279, forward strand.
AAGAGCTAACTAGCCTTTAGCAAACAGCGCTGTGAATCACACTTCACACATCAAGATGTGAGGTAATGAGATTCTCAAAAAGTACTACATTTAGAAACAACCCCTTAAACTCAAATTTCCAACTCCTGCCAGTTGCTGGCACATTTCCACGGGTGAAGTTGGAAAGGAAGCTCTGCGTTGTTTTTTTAGGGGTAGTTTTTGTTTGTTTGTTCCTGACCACCGATAGCATGAGCGAGCAGCTGGTGTGAGAATAAAGGAAAATATGTGTGTATTGGCAGCAGACAATTTATAACATGGCGTGATTATTCTCTCGGAGTCTTAAGCATCAGAACTTGGGGCTTAAAGAATAATAATTCTCACGGACAAATTTACAAACGCACGTGGAAGGTTATTTGCTGCTGTTGTATGATGCAGGATTTTTAAAAATTCCCTGTGCCCCCCTCCTTTAAAGATTAGTGTGAATTCGTGACTAAAATGATTCATAATTGATCAATCTTGAACATTTTACATTTTTGTTAAGGATTTTGCAGCCACCACAGGCCATTTTTAGCCAGGGACTCGGTGCTGGGTAAACCTACATCTCCACCTAGTGGCGTCGGGGAACAGTTAATTACTTTCCGCCGCAAGGAAACCAAGATTTAGTCGTCCTTGGCAGCCAGCATGAAAGCCTTTGGTCGCTGTGCAATTGAAGCACAATATTTAAAGATAACATTTTAATCTCAGAATAGTCTTAATTCCTTTCCATCCTCCTCCATATTTTCCTTCTCCTCAACCCTAAAAGCTGACATTATTAGACTGCAAAATAGCTGGAAAATATTCCTCCCACTCTATTTTTCATTCTTACGCTGTGCTCAAAGACTTTGACCAAAAACTCATTTGAGTAGCAAAAGATCGTCTTTGAGGATCCCCCAACCCTCTCTGCTTCTTATTCTTTGCCAGCTCATTCTTTGGCAGGTGTCCCCTAGCTAGAGAGACCAAACGGAAGTTTCTATATAAATGTATCAAGGCTTATTCTCAGTCTGCTGGAAAAATTACTTATGATGCTCCTACACCCTGCAGGCTAATGAAGGGACCACCTCTGCACTCTGCATCCCAGGTCAACCCAAACAGAAGAGCAACACGGAGACTCATTGTTACGGAGCAGAGATTCTTAGCTATTAGCACATTGCTTTCCCATTAAGCCCTGACCCCCACACTAAGAGAGAACAGTTGACCCATACTAATATATCTCAGGTTTCTATGATTTGAATAATCAATAAACAATTAAGACTGTTTTGCTTCTTTAATACCAGAAAGACATTTGAATTCTGTCCCACATAAAAAGAAATAGTTTGTTTTGCTTTTCATTTGATCTGCAAGATTACCGAGCCCCTGCTCCTTGGAGACATTATTTTAGCCAATTATATAGATTCTCTGTAGTCGCTCATTCTCACCACTAGATCTTCATCTCCATCATCTACACTGTAGTGACATGTAGGTACCAGGGATTTGGGGCAGGAATATGTCTAGAAAAATTAGTAAACTAAGACAGTCTTAGCTTGCTAATCCCTGCAATTAAACACTACATCTAGGAGAGTATATTAGTGTTTGAAACTGTTGCCACTGTATTGGACCCCAAAATATTTAATAATCTTCCTAATAATCTTTATTTCTTTAATAAACCTTCCCTGTAATGTTGAATTTTTAGTACCTATTAATTAACACCCATTAACTTACATAGAAGGCAAAAAGAAATAAATGTATTGTCAGTTTAATTGTGCTCTAACTTATCTTTTTTCCTAAACCTAGTGTGCTGGCATATGATTCCTCCAATTGCAGGAAAGCTCCTTATGTACAAAAATATAGAAAGAGAGGTTATAACAAGGGGGTTCTTGGAGCACTTTTAACTTTCTCCATGTTTAGAACAAAGGCACAAAATTCTTTAGCTCAAACATTTAAATTCATCTGCTGTCATCATCTGTGTTGCCATCATCAAAGCTCAATCACCCAGAATCTTCTTCCATATAGCACTCTATTTATTTCCCAAAATGCTACACCAACCAGAGGTAGGAGAAATTTTACTTGGTTTGACTGTTAATGAATTCTCAATATTATGTTCTTTAAGTAAGGAAGAACTGTAGTTGGCATCATTTTGCCAGATTTTACTGCAATTACATGGACATAATCAACACAACCTCACTACTTGAACATCCTTTGAATTTTCTCAGACTCAGACATAAATCAGAGTGACCAGAACATGAAGCATTCAAAGTAAGAATTCTTCAAGCTTCCACAAAAGGATCAGTCCAGAATGATAAGGCAAAAAATCTTATTCTCAAATACTCTGTCACACAAAGGGAAACCGGCTTTAGGTGTAGTGAGTAAGAAAGTCTTTTGCATTTGTAGGGACTAAACCTGCTCGTAGGCTCTTTGGAGTTCTCCAGTGGCTACACTGCAGCAAAGATACTGTATAAAATTTAGTCTGTCCTGCCTCCATAAGATGATCCAGGAAAATCTAGTGACCTAGAAATATAAGCATTGTCATTAATGCACACAGTGGAAAACACACACAGTGAAAAACACACACATATACATACACATGCACAAATAGCACACACCCATTACCTTTTTAGCTCATCTGCCTTACTTTGAACCCTGTATTTTAAAATTGTTAAGTACTTAAATGATGATTGCAAAGGTCACTCCATGGGTGATTTATAAGCTTGCTTCTGAACCCTTCTATGCCCATTGATTTAAAAGGGAGGGGATGTGAAAGCTCCCTGCAATCAAGTCAATCCATTTACCAACTCTGCTATTAGCAGGAAAAGACATAGGTGTTACTATAATTTTGTTTGACTCCTAGGTTATTTTTTCCAAGGTAAAGGTCTTTCTAATTTAGCTAATGTGTTGGCCATTGAGATAATGGTTATGCTGGTTCTTCTGCTGCCACAAGGTGTCACTGTTAAACATGGACATAGTACAGCCTGGTGGGTACTTGCTCATTATTGTATAGTTGCTGTCCATGACCCACATCTCTGCCAGTTTTGTGGCAATGCCTCACTCTGGGCTCTGAGGATAAAGCTCTTGTAGTATCCACTTACATGGGCAGGTCCCCTAAGCCCAAAGTAGGAATTAGTCATGAGCAAAGGGGCTTCCAAACTTAACCACATACAGGTTGGAAGAGTTCCTCCAAAAGAGGTCTAGAATTCCCATCGTCGGCACTGAAATTTCCCTCTACCTTTCAGGGAACATGAATTTCCCATTCAGGGAAACCCACCTGAGAGAGACCCCTTCTTTCCAAAACTGGCACATACCAAGTTTCTTAGAAAGGATCAGGCTACATCAAGCCAAAAAGGTTCTACCCTCCTCTTAGTCAAGAAACTCAGTCTTTTTCATTTACATAACAAAGAATAGATCCTTCCCATTAGCCAGAAAAAAAAAAAACTGCCCCAAGATGACTAGCATGACTTCAAAAATTACGCCTCCTACCTTATGTGCCGACTATTGTGAATCCCTATTCTGAAATATACCTGTTCTTTAATATAGAGTATGTTATTTTCTATTAATAGTCATGGAACCTCCATTCTCCAATTTTTAAGATCTTGGTAAAATTGGTGGTAAAAATAAGTTTTAAAGGGCAAAACTCTCCCTGTCACCTCACCTGAAAGCTGGCCTGCAGCACAAGATAGGTGGCTTCCCTATTTCAGCAGTGGAAAGCTCTGCTCTAGAAAGGGTTGCCAGTATTTGAGGGTCAGACCTGGGGAATTGAGACAGCCACATGACCCTACACCAGGGAACAAGCCCTGTATTGATGGGAAGACCCACTACATACTTGGTGAGTGTTTTCCCTCATTCATTGCTTCAATTTTATTTGTTTTTATGTTCTTCCTTTTTAGCATAAGGTAATTTACTGAATGTCAAATGTAAGCCAAAGGCATTAGTTCTGTAATTCATTGACAACTTTCAAAAGAAAAATGCAACTCTAGACATGCACAGAGGCTCCCCCCTGACAGCAGGAAAGCCAAACTGGAAGCTCCACAGAAAATAACAAATGAAAAGGCAAAGAAATTTCCAGAAATCAAAGGGAAGAGACTGAATGCATTTCCAGTACACATCTTAACATGCCAGCAAGCAGGGAAGACAATACACCAAAAAAGATTTATTATCAAGCATACACAAAAACTGTCCACTTCACAAAATCAGGGATTTGTTCCTAACATACCACATTGATTTTAGGATGTCAATGGTCAGGGGAGAGGAACCTAGTTTTTTCTAAAGTCAATTGTCTTTCTGTAAAAATGGGCTTGAAAATGAGTGAATTTTTCCATTTGCTACACATGAAGCTACTCAAGTTCAGTGGAGTGGTTTAGAAAAATTAAGTAAGGTAGTCACTTCCTTCTCTTCACTCCTAAGTAGTCCTTCAGGCCCCTACAGAATTTAAAGCTGTGATATGTTTGGAATTAGTGGATGGGTAAAAGAGAAGAGAAGTCTAAATTTTGTGATCCCTATCTAAGGCAAACTGGATTAGCAAACACTTGCCTTACATTCTGGCCACTTTCTATAGCTCCCTCACAGAAATGCGACTGTCCCTTTCTTAGTGGTCCCAAGAGTGTTTTGTAAATACTTCTCTAGTGATCATTTTGAAATCCCAATACTTAAATGGATAGGTATTATAAAGGCCTTGGGAAATACTAGAGGTAAGACATAAGAAGGAACCCAACATGCACCTGAACACTTGGCTGAATTCTATAGGTTTATGATTCTTCTAGAAAAAAAGGCCAAACTGCAGTGTAAAGAATTTGAAGCATGCACCTGTAATCCTAGCACTCTGGGAGGCTGAGGCAGTGGATTGCTTTAGCTCAAAAGTTCGAGACCAGTCTAAGCAAGAGTGAGACCCCATCTCAAAAAATAGCCGGTGTTGTGGTGGGCACTTATAAGCTGAGGCAAGATGATCGATTGAGCCCAAGTGTGTGAGGTTGCTGTGAGCTATGATGCCAGGGCACTCTACTAAGGGCAACAAAGTGAGACTCTATCTCCAAAAAAAAGAGAGAGAGAGACAGAGAGAATTTGGAGCAGTAGTAGCCTCTCAACCAGTCTCCTTAATGTCTTATAGTTGTTTAAAGCAAATATCGGCACACATGCTGTTCATTTATCTATCTCCTAGATTATATTTTGATTTGATTAGCTGCTTATCTCGGTGTCTGTAATAGTTACTACTAAGTGTGTTTTGGGGGAAGATGCCCAATAAGTATATGTTAAATTAATTGCTATTAATGAAAATAAGATCCAACCAGCAGTGGTTCTTATTAACTCTTGAAATGTGCCACTTTTTACATATATGTACATGTGCATGAGAGTTTATGCATATTGATTATTATCAGACTTTCTTTGTTTTTCTTGTAAGAATTGAACCAGAAAAATTAAATGCAGCATGGACTAAAGAGAGATTAGAATGAATAAATTCTCAAAATCTAAGTATTAAGCCATCACTTCTCACATACACTTATTTCAACAAGTCTAAAATTATTTGAATCAATAGTATTGGAATTACTAAAATATAATTGCTTGAAATAATACTAAGTCTCATCTAAAATTTCTTCATGACAAGAACTCAAAGAACATTATCAATTTAAGGCATTGTTTTAAGCACTCTCAAGTGTTACCATAAGCTTAGGGCCTCATGGGAACAGAATATCCCAGCATATGCTAACCCACTGATGAATTATCTGAAAGACAGGTCAAACAAATCCTTCCATTATTACCCTCTCCCAAGTTGAAAATCATCGTGAAATTATAATGCCTCGATGAGTTACATTTACATTGTTTTCTAGGTTTCTTTTCATATGATTTCCAAATCCCACTCTTCACTTCCCAAGGCCTCATTCTTCTCCCGTGTATTCTTTTCTTCTCCAGTACACTTGCAAATTCAAAGTGACAAGAGCACAGGCTGGGCCATGGCCTCTCTTCTAATCATCTTCTTCTTCATGCACTTCTGCCTTTGAACCCCAAAAGTAAGTTGCTGTATCACATGAGTTCTGTCTTTGCTTCATGATTATGATAAATACAGCAGAGTTTGGGGGTGGAGAAGAAACAGGACATCAGAGGCCATGGCAGGCAGAGGTAAGAGAGTTCGTCAGGGCAGTTGCAACTCCTCGGCTGTCTCTCTTAGATTTCTTGTCTTTACAGTGTAAATGAAAAAAATGTACCTGCTATTAAGCTGCTATGTGAATTACATGAAGTGATGCACATGAGGGACCTACCTTAGCCTCACTGAGCTGGGGAGGCCACTCAAGAAGATTATCCATTCTTCTGTTGTGGATGACATTAGACACCTGGGGTTGCCACATAATCTTAGACCTCCTCCTATCATTCCCTCTCACTCTCCTTCTAATGAATTGTCTGAAAGTAGGTGTTTTTTCTCTTTCTCTCCCCTCAACCTTCTTCTTTCCCCCTTTTTTCTCTCTCCTCTCTTCCTTTCTTTCTCCCTCTCTCTCCCACTCCCTTCTTTTCTCTCTCTCTCTCTCTCCCCCTGTCTTCCTCTTTCTCTTCCCCTCTCTCTCTTTACCCTCCTTGTGTCACTTTCCCCCCATCTTTGTTGTTTCTCTACTCTATTTCAACTTCTGACTTGTCAGCACATACAGCTGTGCTGTATGTTTATCTTTTCAACTGAAAAGCAACATGGCCCTGTTTGTGCAATTACTTGAACCTACACCTAATATATTCTGTCTAAACCTCTAAATATGAGCAGACAAAGCCCTGAGAAATGTGGAAGAAAGCATTTCTTATAGTTGCTTTAAGAGAAATGCTTCTTCTTTTCTGCTTTCCTCAAAAGCAGCCAATACCATTATGAATATTAAATCTAAAATATAAATATTAAGAATATGAAAAGGGTAGGGCACCAGCCCCATATACCAGAGATGGCAAGTTCAAACCCAGCCCCAGCCAAAAACTGTAAAAAAAAAAAAAAAATATTAAAAGGTGGAATATGGATCTATCTCTACTGTGTGCTTTGTTCTGGGTACAGGGTTATTTCATGGCACATAACTAAGTCATGAGAAGCATTCCTTGGGTACTCCTCACATTAACACTGCAAGGTCCAAGTTATCCTGAGATGAGAAAACCAACAATGAGCAAAGTCTAGCCTTCTATAGACTCACCAAGGTAACCCAAGACAGAGTTGAGAGTGAAAGTAGGTCTGTTTGACTCCAGGACCCACACTTTTTCCAATATATCATTTGAAGATAAATTTGCACCTCAAGAAAAGTCATCTGGGTGATCTTTTAGATACTTGAGTATAGATTTCTTCTATTAGATCTAAAAGTATCCCAGTGTTATAGTGAGGATTGACGTTCTGACTTTAAATGGGTAGAGCAATCTTCCCCACTATATTGGTAAACTACAACTGGCAGAGCCAAGTGTGGCTGACTGCAAAGTATCCTTCACAACGGTGGACCCTGGTATCTATTTGGTATCCATGTTGTCTAGTTGAGCATGGCAGGACCAGTGTGCATGAATGATTTTTACTCTGCCCCCTTTGAACTATTCCTTTTCTCAGGTCAGCCAACCCCCATGACCATCTGCTCTTCCACTGGTTCATAAAATTTTCTTCAGTCATACTTCCATAATACTTTCCTTCTTTAATTATGGCTTGGAAACACAATACTGAGCCATGTTGCATGTCGAGACTGTAATTCATTAGCACTGGGAGATTGTGGGAACATGTCCTCACCTCTCATCAGCAATTGGAATGTGGATTCTCTTGCTGTTTAGTTTTCTACAATCTTTATGAAATGAAATGCAATATTCATTTCTAAGGCTTTCCCAGGCAACTGTCTTCTAATGGGAAAACTTTAACAAAAAATATGTATCGCATGCCAAATAGCTAACCTCATTCTCATAAATATTTATATTTTAGGCAGAGCTGAAGCATCATTTGTAAGATGGATGTGGTTCTTTGGAGTTTCAACAACAAAAAAATAGTTTGGAATCTGAACCCATGTCTACCACTAATAGGCACAAAGCTATGGGTCATGTGCTGGTGGCGAGGTTTGGAGTGGGAAGGAAAATGGCTAAGTGTTCCAGAAAGAAGTCATCTCAGAAGAACTTATCCAGTATTGTCCTCTTTCCACTAAAGTGGAAGGAACAAACAGAAGCATAACAGTTTAGGAATAAAGTTTGGAAGGATCTCAAGCTGCTGTTTTGAATTGGCAGGTCCCCCAGAGAGGCTAGTTAGCCTCACACGGTGGCTGGATCTCAAAGTGAGGTTCTCGAACACACGGTGGCTGGGTCTCAAAGTAAGGTCCTCGCACCAGCAGTGTCCATATCACCCAAGAACATATTAGAAATGCAGATTCTCAGGTTCTACCACAGATCTGCTGGATCAGAAACTTGGTGGGGAGAGAAGGGAACGTCCTGTGTTTCAGCAAGCCCTCCAAGAAGACTCCCATCTATACTAGATACAAACATGGTGGTTTAATGCCCTGATATGAGAAACACACAAGTTAGAATTCTGCCCCCAGTACTAGTCATGTGATCCTTGGTGACTGACTTAACCCTTAAGCCTCGTTATCCTCTTCTGTGAAAAGGGGATGATAACACTGAAATCCTCGAGTCATGGATAGAATTCATTGAGAAAAGCCATATAAATTGTTTATTACAGTGCCTGGCACAAAATAAGCATACTGTGCAATGCACATTGTTTACTGTTAGAGCAAAATTCATATTGTTTCATTAAATAATCTAGATAGGAATAAACTGTAATGCATGAAGAAAAAATTATTTTCAAACAATGTATTTGCTAAACAACTTGGATTAAATTTGGATGATGAAAAGTAATTGTATGTGAAAATCAATTTTCCTGTCCTGTCAAAGCAAGATGATGTTTTTTGAGGGAACACTCAATGCAATATTACCTTTGAAGCATCACTGTGTATCCCTTGGGCCCCTCTTTGGGCTCTAGCTGCCAGCAGAGACCACCTTTGAACAGAAGTCTACCAGCTTTGCTGGGTCCAGCCCTGGTACCCTGCCCTTGCTCCAAGGCAGCACCTTTACCTCTTGCTTCCTGCTCCAGGACTCCCTGAATCTATGGCCACAGAAGCCTGGGGAAGCTGCTCATAATTTGTTATTGTACAGTTGGAAGTGCAGGAGAATTTATGACCATGCAACTGCCATGAACGGATAGGAGAATAGAGCCATTGACTGACAGGTTTCTCCTTTCATCTACTACATGCATAGTCCTAGGATACATTTCTAAAGACCCTTAGGAAGATCAAGTGGAACCTCTGAGAGATATCTTTGAATTTGTTTTCTTGGCTTCCCTGCTGCAAGTCACACAGCTCTCACCCTCTACCCTTGCTCCCTGGGCTCACTTCCAAAGTTAAGTCACCTGCATTCAGAACATCATCTCAACCTCTGTTGCAGGACCTAGGCTAAGACAGCCTACTTCAACTGAAAGGAATAATGACATAAAAGTTGTTCTTCTAAAAAAGGTTACTCAGAATAATTTTGGATGTACAACAAGAATCCGTAAGCTAAGATCCATGTATGGTTTCAGATGATTTCAAGAAGCAACTGAAATTTTATCCAAATTCTGTGTGTGTGCAGATATTCAAAGGTGTCTATGAAGAAGCAAAGTTATACTGACTGTTTATATGGGTCACTGGAAAATTTTCATCATGAATCATTTGAATAACTCCTTAAATGCTTTTGGCATATTCAAATTTAAAAATATTGAAGATTATTGGAAAGAGATGAAACATCAACTATTTCTTGTTTTGTGTTTGATTGTTTATTTTACGAAGAGGATTTGACCCACTTGTACTCTGTCACACGTGCAACCAAATTTCAGGTTCTCGTTTTTTGACCAATATGGCCCCAAGGCACAGCTTTGGTCGCAACCTTTCTCCAACCTCATGTTCTTTCCCTTGTTGGTGTTTTTATTAGTTTGTTGCTGCTGTTATAGCAAATTACCACAAATATGTGGATTGAAACAGAAGAAATTAATTCTCTTACAGTGCTGGAGGATAAAAGTAGGAAATGGCTCTTCCTGGACAAAAGTCAAGGTGTCAGCTGGGTTGTATTCCTCTGGAGGAGGTTCCAAGGAGAGAATCTATTTCCTCATCTTGGTCACTTTCCAGAGGCCACCCACAATCCTTGGTCGATAGCCTTTCCTGGCCTCACCCAACCTCTGCATGTGTCATCTTAACACATGCCCTACTCTTCACGTAGACCCTCTTACTTCCATTTTATAAGAACCCAAATGATTACTCAGGGCCTATCTGGACATCCTAGGATAACCTCCTTAACTTAATCACATCTGTAAAGTCTCTTTTGCCAGGAAACCTAATATAATCATAGGCTTGGGGGATTAGGATGTGGGTATCTTTGCAGACCCATTATTCACCTACAGCAATATTCTCCGAACATGAGAAGACCCCTCCAGCACAGGAGACCTGAGCAAGCTGTTCCCTTGTCCGGCCTGTTCTCCTCTGGTTATGTACATGGCCAACACCATTTTTCCCTTAAGGAGTGTCCCCAGGGAACATGACAGGCCCTATCCTCAGCAAGGTCTCCCATCTTTCACAATTGTAGTCCTTATTTTACATATTCATTTGTTTTTAACTAAGAAGTCTGTGGTCCAGTAGGAAAGATAAGAATGTAGAGAAGGAAAAAGGCCGAACAATCTACCATATGACACAAAGGAATTAATAAGGCTCTAGCTAAGGATGGCCTGAGAAGGCAGAGGGTGCCTGAATCTGGAGGAGGAAGAAAAGGTTTCACAAAATTTGCTTTGCAAAATGTCACCTTGATTAGAATGGAGAAGAAGGAGAAAGACAAAGTCCTGAGTCATTGGTACCTCTGTGCATGGCTGGAATGTTAATGTCCCCCAGCACCTTACAAGCGGCACCAGCTGGTCACACGCTGTTAGTAGCAGCTTGGTACGTACTGTGAGTGCTGGCCACCTACTAGGGGATGAGTCCTGTCCCATGTTTGATGTCTCCTTCTCTCCGGAGTCCTTGACCTATCTATAGACTTGACTGCATTTGGCTCAACATTGCTTTTCCAGGTACCCAGATGCATGGTTTAGCCTTACAGAGCTGCACTTATAAATGTAGAAGGTGCTTTAAATTAAATGAAATGCCAGAGGTAGAGACTCCTCTCTATGGAGAGCTCTTTATATAACAGCAGAAACCAAGAGAAGTCTTTTTGGAATCTATACCAGAGACCTAACATTACCCCCCAAACAGACACTAAAGGCCCCATCCCCACTTCCTATATAGCAGCTTTGTATCGACACCTATGTGTTTGTCACTGTTCCCTGACTAACTTGCCACGGAGGAGACACTGGGAGAACAAGCCAACTCTGCAGAGATGTGCATGAGAAAACGTACAATTCCGTACAGGCAGGTTAGCACAACGGGAACGGTACACTGCAGAGGGGCATGGAGCGGGACCTTGACCACCAGACTTTGTGCACTAGCTCCACTGTGGACGAGCAGTCTCTACCTTACCTGTGACTCAGTTTCCTCATCTTTTAGATGCGAATAGTGATACCATTTGCTGTGCGTAAAGTAAGCATAAAACAAGACCATCAGCAGGAAGCATGAGAATATCTGGCATATAATATGTATTCAATAACCATTAGCCATTTCTCCCATTTGGTGGGAATCACAAATACTCCGACACTAATCCTAGCACTGGTATTCACTCTTTGATATGCAGGTAGTCGTATAAACCCTCATTGTCTCTGTTATTTTTCTCTTTAATTTCACAGGTGGAGGTGGGCTGCAGTGCTGACTGCCTCTCCTCTCCTTGCAGAGTGGGGAGGGATCTCTGGGTAGTTGGTCCCGAAACAAGCTCTTTTGATCTTACCTCCCTAGAAGGGCATAAATGGGCTTCACTCGGGCAAGGGTAGCAGCACTCATGTGGTAATTGTTCAGGTCCTATACATGTAAATACTACTTCCAAAAGTCCTGTTTTCTCAAATATTCTTTCCAACATAGAAATGGAGTGCTTGCTTGAGAAATCAGGCTCGGTAACTTTTACAATACAAATTCACTTTTCATCTGAACCGAGGTATTTTCACATCAGGCACTACTTAGCTTTTTGAGTGTTTCTGTTCTGAAAAGTAAGGTTTTGATGAGAGGGAACATGTTTGGAGCCAGATGTGATCTTTGGAAAACTAATTCCTGGTGTAACTCCAATATTGTACCTGTCCAAATCCCTGTCTCTCTTTTTGGCCTTATGGGAAAGCATTTGTCTATGAAAACGGGTTAATTGGTGTTAGAAATAATTAGTAGTATCAACTGTAACAGAATCCCACATAACCCTTTCCTTTCTAGTTTTTTGACTTAAAAAGGTAAATGATAATTTCTATATTTGAAATCATAAGGAAAGTATCAGATCACTGTGTGCTTAAGATCTTAAATAAGAACATGATAAAATAAAAGGATAACTCTTCAGGTACATCAAACTCACTAGCATTTAAACTTGTCCTTCACAAACCACAGACATCAAAATACTTACAGCAGGGGGCAGGGAGAAATATCATCACAACAGGCCATCCCACTCTGTCTCTGAACCTGAAACACATCTCTCCATTTTAGCTCAATTTATTCTTGTAAGGAGAGAATCTAGGGTTTCACATTTTCTTTATTTTTCAGGACAGCCATCCTACGTCCTGCATGTTTACAGCATAAAAAATTCCAATTGACCCATTGTGTTCTCCTTTCCCCCTAATCCTAATTTTCCTCTTTCTTAAAGGGAAGGTGGTGACTGCCATTTTTAACTTAATGATGTGATCATCGCGCTTTTGTTTCAGTGATCCATTCAGTGACATGCTGTGGGGAGCTGTCATTTAATGTGGGCCATCACCGATGCTTCTGTCTGTACTTACACCAAATGGCTTTCCAAATAATTCCAATTACTTTAAAATGAATGGAAGATCCTACCTAAATAAATAACTGCTTTTCGAAAGTTTCCCCTGCTGAATTATACAATGTCTTCTTGTTATGACAAGTACCACTCCTGAACCCTCAAAGATAAAACGCGGCCCTTGTGGTGTTTTAATTCTTATCCATTATTTATACAGGGCACGGGTGTAGGTGCAGCTCTGTCGTGGGTGTGTCCGCGCCACAGACAGAACAAAGCAAGAATTTTCCTTTGGGGGATTACAATATAAATTCACACAAGGACACAGAGACGATGAACAATGATAAAACACAATGCGATGCAAGTGATTTTGAGAAGCGAGTGGTTATTGTAACTGAGATGCTTTGCGGAACAGATGGCTTTTAAGGAGGCTTGTGATAAAAAAAAAAAAAAAGGTGAGCAGGTTTGCTGTGCTTTAATAGGGGGCTGCAGTGGGATTCTGAGCAGAAAAGAAAAATGAAGCAACTGAGAGACAATTTCCTTTCCCTCCCCAGTCTGGGGGGGCTCTCCTTTGCTTCACTATTACCCATATTTCGTAATTAAAGAGAGGACACTTGGTCAGGAAACATATTTCTCCTAAATTAAAAAGGAAGGGAACAAATAATGGCCAGTGGGGGTAGAATGTGGTGGTGAGTGGTCTGAGCATCGGGATCAGGAAATCCTGGGGTCTAATTTGGGCTCGGCTGACAGTTACTGGGAAAGAAACTTTGCAAACTCCAGCGTGCAGCGTGCTCTTTTATAAAATTATTATTACAGGCCCATAAACCCTTGAAGCCAGATGTATTCTGGAATTCGGGACAATTCAGAGTTTACATGGGTAATATGATACGTGAAGTACATATTACATACCTCCCTGGCGAAGTCCAGGGTAATAAAATGCAGACATCATTTTGTAGCAGAATATTCAAAGCAAGTGGAAGAAAGACAATATATATGTAGCCCATGTCTGTTCTGTTCAGGTTTTTTCTGCCAAATGAAATTTGTGTTAAATTTTCAAAGATTGGGAGCTCAAGCAACATCCTTCCGCCAGGAAGGGGACGTCCGACGTCTCTGTGATAGAAGAGTTGATCTCAGCAGCACGCACAGAGCCAACGCTAACTAAATCTACCAGCTTTCCTCGCCGACAACCCACAGCAGTGACCTAACTAATTAGTCCACTAAGAGTTTCCCCCCTGAGAAACTGCGTCTCCATAAGCCATTCTCCACACCAGAGCCCATGTGATTGTCACAAAATGCAAATTAGATCCTGCTATCCCCTTGCTGAAATCCTTTAATGATGTGCCCTTCTTCCCCAGAGAACTACGTCCACAAGACCAGACCCCCACCTGGCAGCCTCTTGCCCTTCTCAGTCTGTTTTTCTCGACTACCCCACTCACCATCCCGTCTCATGCTGTTCCCTCTGCCCAGAAGGCTCTTCTGCTCCCCTTCCTCTTCTGCCCGGTTCCTTTCTCTCCGTCTTGGGATATGAACTCAGGGTTGCTCTGTGCTGCCCACTCCTGGCGGCACTGATTATTGCACCACAAGCACCCAGCGTAGAAATTGGACTCCGCTAAAGGTGATATACGATCTACTTCTAAGATTACAATCACACCATCTCCCGATGGGTTCCAGGTTCCAGGAAGTTAGAGACTTTGCTCACTCTTAGATTGAAAGAATCAGTCCAATGCTTGACACATGCTGTGGTCACTTTATGTGTATTTGTTAAATACATGACAGACAGACTGAATAAATGTGTAAAATACTTTCTTCCAGCCAAGAAGAACGGTAGTTACCTTATATCCTCTCTTTTAATCCTTTAAACGTATTATTTTAATATCTTATGAGCCCAACTTCAACTCTGTCACATACGTGCTACTTACTATTTCATTTATTTTTATTTTTTATTTATTAAATTTTATTTGTTATTTATTTATTTTTGGTTTTTGAGACAGAGTCTCACTTTGTTGCCAGAGTGCCCTGGTGTCATAGCTCACAGCAACCTTAAAGTCTTATGCTCAAGTGAGTCTCTTGCCTCAGCCTCCCAAGTATCTGGGACTACAGGCACCTGCCACAATGCCCAGCTATTTTCAGAGACTGAGGTCTTGCTCTTGCTCAGGCTGGCCTCAAACCTGTGAGCTCAGGCAATCCACCAGCCTTGGCCTCCCAGAGTGCTAGGGTTATAGACGTGAGCCACCGCCCCTGGCTGATGCCTACTATTTTTTAGATGCAAAAGCCAAGTCTGAGAAAAAAAAAAAAACTTGCAAAACATCTCGGGGGAAATGAAGTGTGGATTCAGGGCTGGGCAAAGGTCTGTCTGGACCCAAAGCCTGCAAGCCTTCCCTTCCACCACACTACGGGCTACAGTCTAAGAAATGCTGGAGCAGAATTTAGCTTTCAAATAGAAGTGATGCTCAAGATTCTGTAATGGGGTGTTGGTGGTGTAGGAAACCGGATCAATTATGTATAAAGAAAGTGCTTCATGTCCAGAGCTCTTAGAAAAAGAAATTCCAGTTGACATCCTGTATCCAAGGCCAGGTTTATGACCCACCCTGTGGAGGGCTTAGGTAGCCCTGCAGGGAACAGCCTCTCTCCACCCAGCAGAAGGTAAGATTCTCTTCAAAGGGCACCTGTTCCATAGCCCCCCAAACACTCTCCCTCCCTCTCCACTCACGTAAAAAGTGTATCATTGCCCTTATGGCAACAGGGGCACACCCTCAGCTCCTCTTAAACCTAGATCAACTTTATAACTTTTTTTCCTTTGGGGAAGCTGCCTCTTCAAAGTGAGGGATTTATGTTAAGTTCTTTACAGGCACGGGCTCAGAGAATATTTCAATTTTGTATAAAGGTGATAGTTGATGATAGTTATCCCTAGGAAGAGACATCATAATAAGTATTGATTTCATTACAAAATGTTTGAATGCCTTTTCTCATAATGACAAATCGATAATTTAGAAATATACATTAGATTCACAGTAGATACAGCTTTTGAATGATTCTTCTTAATAATCAGAATTCTGTAGGGAAAATAATGTATATTCTCTATCCTGAAAGAAAAAGCAAGCAATTATGTGTTACTTCTTTTACTATATACTATACACGCAATCATTGAATGGCACTTTACAACATAGCTACTTTAAGAAGACTTATGTGCTAAGAATAGGTTTTAATGCCATGTCAAATAGAATTAATGACCATGTCAGATGGTTATCGTTTGTCCAAAGATATGAACACAAGACATGACATGAAAATGGTGAAATGTCTCAGAAAGAAACACTGGGCAAAGTAAGGCAAGTTGCATCTGTTTCTAATGGTTGCTGCGGGCTGGACAAATACATCGGATTAACCCTGAAACAAAACCCGGAGGTACTGAAATGATGGAGAAAGTTGGATATGAATTAAGTACAAACATTCAGGGGAAAAATTATAAAAACAATTTTTAATGGTGACTATGCCACAGCTTTGCTCCTGAGGAATTTGTGGTTTGGATCCTGGCCCCAAGACCAGCTGGTTCCCTCTTTTCTCAGAGCTACAGCCTCCTTCGTGGTAAAATGAGCATAGCGGGGCTATTGTCAAAATAAATGAGATCATACCTCACACAACAGGCACTAACTAAAGTGATAGAATTACCTCTTCACAGAATTGTCCACACGCTAGGGAACTGGGGAACTTTCCAAATGAAATAAATTCTAATCAATTAGTGAACTTAAATTCTGACCCATATATTGTGTGAATGAGAGCGACCACTCAGGTCAACTGACCATGACCTTTCCTATCTGGCTTTTGTAGGACGAACCCTCCACCACCCTCTGTTCTCACAGTTAAATTAAAACCACTATGTTATTATCTATCGGCCTCACTCCCCAGCCCCAGCTGATCGATCCAGAGGTGGGTAATTTTGTTAAACTGGGCCAATGAGAACCTTCCCCTGGATATGTGGACAAGGAACCAGGAGGCATAATTGAAGTCTCTGCCCCAGGGGCTGGAATAATAAAATGTAAAGCTGGGGTGCTAAAGACAGCCAAGATCCTGCCACCTGAGGTGCTTTTGTAGTGAGGCTGCCAGGCACAGGGAAACTCTGATAGGTTGAGTGCCTGTCACTTGCAGCCACAGGGCCCTGAAAGTCCCCAGAGAACCATCCCCAGTTGAATGATAAATGAATTAGTGTCTAAGGATAAGATTTTTAAGACATAAAGGCAGCAAGTACCCTGAAGTACAATTTTTATAACTTGGTCACTTGATGTTTGTATAAATTAACAAATGAAGCTTCTCAGAGATTAAAACACTTATTTCGAGAAGTATCAGAAATATTAAGATGATACTCTGAAATGAGAAAAGAATACTAGATGATGGAAAAAATATTATTAAATTTTTCTTATCTAAAATTAAACTGGTTGATTTTCTAAGTGAACCAAAGCAGCATTTATTCTTTAACTATCTCTCTTCCCTATCTTAATTGTGGATGATATTTTTTTAATCAAAATAAAAGATTTATAGCCACTAAGTCATTTAACACTAAGCACGCAGGAAGATATTAAGTCATACATAATATATTTGTGAAAAATAATAAGTATGGTGTGCCTGGTAGCATGTTTTTTAATGCTATTTAATTTAGGAATAAAATAGAGCCTATTTATAGGGGTAAATATGATGAAATAATTCAGAGTTGTGTATTCAGAATTAAAAGCAAAACGCATAATATGGTGAAGGTTAATTATATCAATATATAGCTCCAGATGAAAGGAAATGTACTTATTAAAATAAAACACCCAGGGAGTTTGCATGGTGGTAAAGGAATATATATCCAAATCTTTAGTTGCTGAAATCCATTATGCTCTTTGACTATAACAATAACCACAGTAATATTAAGTGGCACTTAAATAGCACTTTTCTGATTCAACATGGTAATACTTTGCATTTATCTGGGCATTCACAGTTAACAGAACACTTCCTCATACAAGACCTCCTTGGAAATGCACAAGAGGACCTGCCAAGTAGGTTGGACAGAGATGCTCCTATGAGCTTAGCAAAGAAGGAACCATCTTTCATAAAGAGCAGGTGGCCTGCTGCCTGGGCAACTGTATGAAACTGAGTCATTCCCCTATATGTCTCTCTTAGTGGGTGACAATCTGCCTGCAGCCATGTGACCATGTAAGTATGTTCTTCCATATAAGACGTATGTGTCCCTTTGCAGATAGTACGATTGAGCTGGAGGT
Source organism: Arctocebus calabarensis (assembly GCA_963573935.1). NCBI lineage: Eukaryota > Metazoa > Chordata > Mammalia > Primates > Lorisidae > Arctocebus > Arctocebus calabarensis. Next base: position 51,380 of record CAUYON010031414.1, read on the forward strand.
ACTTGAAAACACTCTCTTAGGATTCATTGCTTCTCAGACAGTCATTCAAAATCAAACATGAGTTACAATAATTATTTTGAGAATGTATCTTACATTAACATTGCATCTCACAATTTATAAAGTACTTTCATGTACAAGAGGTCATTGGAACCTCACAATTTCCTGAGCAGACAGAAAAGACAGGCATAATATTCCATTTTTATAGCATTAAAATGCTATAAAATGCTTGATCCCCCAAGTTTTCTAAGGTGAGGATGGCAGAGGGGAAGTGCCCAGTGGGCCTTCTGATACAAACCTAACCCTGGACACAGTGGAACCTCACCTTCCACATCATTCGAAAAAGAGGCCACTAGCAATGCAAACATCATGTTGCCTATACAAATATTTATGATGCCACAGGCCAGGATACAGAGCTTTAGCTAATGATAATGTGCGGAAGGAATTTTCCAAGTCAAATTTCTAACTCGAAAGAGCTTTTCCTCGAGTTCATCTTCCAAAAGTGAAGCAACAGTGAGACTGGACTGAATACACACATGGGGCTGGGTGTTAGTGTGACACGGTTTCATTTCTCACTCTTACCAGCTCTGTGACCTTGCACTCCTTACCTTTGCTTCTGTGAGCTTTAGTTGTACATTTTGGAAAGATAATATCCATGTAATAGATATGTTTTGAGGATTCAAAACAATAAAATAGGTAAGGTTCCTAGCCCCACATAGTATTAAAAAAATTTTAAATAGTAGCCTTTAAAGTAAATAGCCATGCTTTTGGCATGTCATGGGTGTTCAAACAAGTCTAAAAAAGCTAAGAAATTCAATGCTGAACTGACATCTTGATTCTGTTCTCGGTGCTAGGTCCCCTTGTCAGGCGATGTTTTCTTCATTCTCCTGGGCTACTTGGCCTCAGAAACCTCAGCTTCAACCCCTCCCTTTTCCTGTCCCCTTCTCCTGTCTCAATATCCTATAATATTTATGAAATAGAAATAAACAAAGACCAAGCAAATGAAGACAATCAAAGCCTATTTATTCAGAGTTTGCTACAGCAAGGGAACCAGGTGCCATCTCTTGCATTCTGGCAGAAACTCAAAGGCAGGCAGGGCAGTGAGAAGGTTTCATAGAGGGATAAAGGGAAGGTTTCAAGTGAGCCCTGACTGAAGGCTGTTGGCATCTTAGAGCTGGAGGCAGCCAGTTAGAAGCCTGCCTTTGTGTGATTGGTTAGGAGGACAGGCTTAACTTTCTTTGGAAGTGGACCGAGGATGAGAGTGGAGTGGGGAAGGAGGAAGCTCTTGATTATTTGGAGTTGATTGTACAGGGACTATAGTTTTGCTTTGGGGATTATTGCTAAAGATAATGGTCTGAATGCCTACAAGTCTGTCTTGCAAATAGCAGGCTGGTCCCTGGGCTGGTTATTATAGATAATGTGTTTGTTTTCTGGGCAGGTTATCAGAGATTATGGCTCATGCTTTGGCTAGTGTCCATTTGTATGTTTCTCAGGTGGGTCTTCTGGACTCTTCCTCCATAGCAGTCATCTTGTGTGTCTGCATCAGGTCCCCTCTCCCTCACATGCCCCAGGACCCACATGTACAGCACACAGTCAGCTCACAGTGTCATTAGAATTATCTGAAAGAAATGGATATGTTCTTTTCAAATTCACACTTTCTGACCTAACATCAACATCCCCCCTCCACAGGACACCTTACAATGTCCTCTCACAAGCTGTCTAGAGGTCATCCTGTTTAGTGTGTGGCAGCTCCAGCTCAGGGAGGCAGGAGATCTCAGCTGGCATGATTCAGTGCAAGCTCTCCTCTTCCCTGGACACCAGTGGTGTACACAGAATAAGGCCAATTGTATAACCAAGGTCACAGTCACAGAGTTACATGCAAGAAAAGGGTGTGTTGCCTCGTCCAACCTCCTTTCCCCCTGCACTCAGCTCTCCAGTCAATGCCTGCCCACCTGGCAGCTCTATCCTCATTATTCTCCTCTTGTTCCTTCTTCCTTGAGCATCATCCATCATTCTCAAATGCAAAAATTTTAGCCCGGTCATTTTTAACGGGTATACTATGAACATTTTTAAAGATTATTAATTAAATTGTTTTTGGAAGAATTGCAAAGCAAAGTCAGTATATTCTTTTCTTTAGTCTCTCTGATCAACATAACTTAAGTGTGCCTCAAAAGTTTAACTCTAGGTTCAAATATGCAGTGAGATTAGAATAAAAGATTGGAAAACACTGTTTTAGTCAATAATCAATTTTCAATAAACACTTACAGGATTAACTTCCTCTTGGTACATGTGCTTTGTTATTATATTTATTTCAAGACAAAGCCAATAGATTAAAATGTCTGAAAAGTGTTAAATTCATCTCCAGATTCAGAGAGGTGGGCATGGCCCATCTCAGTTGTGTATGGTGCACAGACATTCATGAAGATAAACAATTATCCTCCTTTAAAGACAAACATAATGACCATGTAGGTTTGGAGAAAGGTTAAAATCAACCCCATTGAACCCAGTGGGGGGCCCTTTGTGGAATTCTGTCTTTGTTGCAGTCCAATGTACAGAAAGAGCTTCATGAGCAACAGGACGCAACAGGACAAAACGGGACTGGAGACGGCTCCAGGCAGGGTGTGAACGGTTTGAGACAGCACTTTCCAAGCATCTGATGTTCAGGAAATTCACTTCGACCTTCTGCTTCCTCTTCTTCAGAATTAGGGTGGAAAGTACTTGCTACACCTGTGGCATTTTGTTCTCTATTTTGGGGGGGGGGTGTTGTGCATGTCAACAGTAGAGAAGCTGAGCAGAGGATGGGAGGGAAGAGCAGATCAGAAGGGGAGACCATCTGGAAGTGTACAAAGCATTTTAATCTTCAAAGAAGAGGTCATCTCTGTTTTGCATAAACTGTTCTTCCTTGGGAAAGGAATTTTGATATTATTGTTTTGATTTGAAAATGTTTCAGGGTTTTAAAGGAAGACTTGAGTGCCAAAGATGGAGAGACTTGTGGACATCTGCATGCCAGTGGTTGCCCTGCCCAGGCCCACAGCCTAGCGTTGAGACGCGATGCTGCTGATGTACTCTTGGGACCTGCTGAGTCAGTCTGGAAGAAAGCAGCAGGGACCCACCAACTTTAGCCAGCAGCCAGAAAACAGAGTGGCAGAGTCCGCTCTGAGCTCTAATGGAGTATGTACTCATAAAAAGATGTTTAACCTGCACGGGAGACGCCCTATTGTTTTGACCTTCATGACAATTGGGTGTAAAACTTTGAGTAAACACCTTCCTGACACCTATTACGGGGACAGCGGGAGGCACAGCCATTAATCAGAACAGCTGCAGGAGGCAAGAGCTGCTGATGGAGCCCTGGAAAGATGACTTGGTCCCCTGCAGTTCTCTCTCTTTTTCTTCAAATTAAAACCCAAGGAAATTGAGAGGGAAAGAAACTCCATTTGGTTCCTGCTTGCTTCTCAGAAGAAGGGGCAGTTTCGACCTGCGTGGCTGGGAGGAGGCAGGCCAGGGATAAGGGCAGGGGTGGAGCATGTCAGTTGCTATTGCTGCTTCTGTGTGAATATCTCAGGTGGAGGAGAGGAAGCAGAGCCCAGAGGAGCCCTTGCACCTATCCCAAGGGACTGAAGATGCAGATCAAGCTGAGCTCTTTGTGACAGGGACAGAACCAGGACTTTCCCTGAAATTGCTCCTCACACAGATGGGGGTGAGGGGGTGTGGGAGGAAGCGGAGAATGGGTAAGACCCTGCACGGTGAGCTTCAGGCCCCTCCCTGACAAAGTTTGCAGCTGCAGAAGCAGGAATTGTGTTCTGACCAAGTAATGAGTAAGGGTTGTCCTACAAGGCTAGGAGTTTCCTTCTATATTTGGGCCTGACTTGGGGCCACAGAGCAGAGGCTGGGTGTCTGGGTTCTGCATTCAAGATGCTGTGTTCAAATCTTGGCCCTGCCAGTTAAGAGAATTGACTTAATTCTTGTGTGCCTGTCTTTCCCGATCTACTAATTGGGTTTCATAACACTGATAATCCAGCAATCAGAGTTTTTCTGAGGAGCAATGCGATGGATTATTTTGACAGGATCTGGAACCCCTCTCTCATTTTTGGATTTTTCTCATACCCTTGAACAGCCAAGTGACCTTGTACTGGTGACCTTGTACATTTCTGGTGCAGAGAGATTCAAACCTGTCAAGAAGTACTGCTGTATTCTGGGCTAACGGCATGAGAGAAGTAAAATTATAAACTGCTTCTGGGAGACAAAAATAATCCTTTCACTCTTCCAAGTGAAGAGGAGAACACAAGTTTTGTTGAGCAGAAAAATGAATATTACCGTGCTGGGAGCTGCGGCACAAGAAAAAGTGACAGTTTAGGTCCGCCAATCACTGACAACTTCAAAGTTGTCCCCCAGAAGGCTCTGTGAAAAGCAAGTAGTACTTGCTTTGACGTGCCTCTTATTTTCTCAGAATTTGACTTTTAAATGCTTAAGCTCAAGTTTTCAAAACTAGTACTGACTCAAATACCAGCTTGAGTTATGGCAGAAATCACATGACCAGGATTAGCTAACTCAAAGCTGTGTTCTCCTTGGTCCTAGATAGTCTTAGTTCTTGCCATGCCCAGTGACATGATGTAGTTGAGGAAATAGGTTTGTCACAACTACCTGTTGATTACAGACCCATGGGGTGTTGCTGCTAATAGTTGTCATGAGTAATCCCTTGTGACATGACCCTCCCTGCCCTCATGGTTTTTTCCTCTAAGAAATCACTTATCTATCTTTTGTCCTGCAGATTAAGAGAAAAGGGAAGTCATTTAGTGGATCTTAAGTTTAGCTTTCTTCCACTTCAAGACACATGTCAATTTTCCTTGGAATATGAGATAAATGTTTATCCAGATTATCAATAATGATTCAGTATTTGTTATTTTATGGAAAACAAATGCAAATTGTGAGCAAATCAGGTACATAAAAATTTGTTAGTAAATCTGAGAAACTAGCCTATTTATTAACTAGATGTTGTGTGTGTATATATATATATATACACATACACAGCATATCTGTGTGTGTGTGTGTATACAATCATCAGTCTTCTGCTTGTGCTTAACTTCTTTAAAGATGAACTCAAGCTTCATTTTAAATTCTTTGAGGGTTTTTGTTCCCTCATGCTGTCATTACTGTCATGGTGTTGGTACACTTCTCTCTCAAAACAAATATCCTAAACAAAAGTCTTTATCATATTACCAAATATGTACACAAATCTAAATTTTACCTGCTCAGAAGCAAAGCTGTGACAGATCTGCCAAGCTGGCATCTCAGTAGCCATTCTCAGCCCTCTGCTCTTTTGTGGGCTCCCGTCATGAGGCTGAAAGTCCCTTCCTAGCAGCTGAAAAGGTATCACATGACTCAGCTTGGAGGACTGAGGTAAAAGACAACTGTCAGTTCCGGGAATTGGAGGAATATTTTCCTTCACTACTAACAGGATCGAAGAGCAATGGGTAGCAAGGGAGGGCCAACACCCTGCCTATTGCCTCCTGTGGAACTAGGATGTCAGTGCCTATATTTGTGGCCTCCATCATCTAATAATGAGGAAGGAAGCTTCCAGGAAAAAAAAAGGCATCAACACCCCACCCAGATTTCCCCAGCAGATGCCTGGGAAAAGCATTTTGCCTACAGAATAATGAGCTACTCAAACAACTCTGGGCCTCCTCATCCAGACTTCTTACCAAGTAAATAACAAACATCCTTTTCTCTCTCTTTTTTTTTTTTTTGCAGTTTTTGGCCTGGGCTGGGTTTGAACCCACCACCTCTGGCGTATGGGGCTGGTGCCATACTCCTTTGAGCCACAGACGCCATCCTCATCCTTTTCTTTTTTTAAGGCACTGTTCGCTGAGCGTTCTCAAAGCATAACCAAATGCATTTTAATGGATCTACTGGCCTTCTTTTGAGCTTGAGTTTCAAGCTTAAATTCAAAGATTAAAAACCAAATATAATATGATCTACCCATTAATTGCCCATTAATTGTATATCTTTTTTCTTTATTTGTAATTGCCAATCCCCAAGTCTCCTTCTATGAAGCTTTCTGGCATTTAATTCTAGGTAAATTAGAGTAAGCAGAATCCTTTTACATCTGTCTTCAGTGACTAAAGGGCTCATCCTCAAAGGACCAAGAAGGGCCAGGTCTACGTAGAATACACATCCCTTGGAGCACTGGGGAGGGATCACAGGCTACTGAAGGAGAAGCAAGTGTGGAAGAGAAAGTGACGGGCCTCAGAAAGGTGGAACCTGTGGAAAGAGAAAGGAGAAAATCAAATTAAGGTCGAAGAAACACAAATAGCACTTCAGGAATTAGCTTTTCTAAGAACAGTAGGAAGAGCAGCAGCAAGGTAACTGAGGGGTGGGGGAGGATGGGTGGAGGGAGGCTAATAGGTGGGACCACACTTTCCGTGCATCTTACAAGGGTACCTGTGAAATTTACTAAATGTAGAATATAAATGTCTTAACATAATAACTAAGAAAATGCCATGAAGGCTATGTTAACCAGTTGGATGAAAATATTTCAAATCGTATATAAAACCAGCACATTGTATCCCATGATTGCATTAATGTGCACAGCTGTGATTTAATAAAAATAAAAAATTAAATTAAATTAAAAAAGAGCCACAGCATTGCAATATGGTTGTGCAAAGGTGGAAGGAGGAGAATCCGAGGTCGCAGGACCGCAGAGCTGGGGCGACCTTCGGAAGCCTGAGGCCCACATCACGGCCTGTGCCTGGGAACGTGCCCGGGAAGTGAGCAACAGTGCACTCCTGGGAAGTTTCACCCAGTGGTGGGGAGCAAACTGAAGTTCCAAGGAAATACTGCTCTTGTGAAAATCCTGTATCTGAAGATTTGATTTTCTTTTCTGCCTACTTCACTATCAGACTCAACATAGAATGACTGAGTAAGAGGAGATGAGAGCAAGCGAGCGAAAGTAAATGGGAGCAGGCGTGCGCATGGAGACTGGCTAGTACTTTCTTTTCCCGATGACAGATCCGGATCTGGTTCTTTTTCAGATGAAAGGTGCTGGGAAAGTTGTGGATATTATTATTCTCTGGGAAATTTCAGAATTTGGCACTTTCCTTTTCCCCTTCACCCAGCAGGCCCTGTGGCATCTCTCCATGTGTCTGTTTATAATTAGGGTCCCCGTAAAGTCCAGGCAGCTTGCTCGCCAGTCCAGGTGTGCGGGTCAACACATGCTGTGCACATATGGGTGATGAAGGGTGAGGGATGGTTCAGAGGTAACTGAACCCTCCCACCCTCTCTCCCTTCAACTCCTATCCTACTCTCTCCTCCGCACACTTCTCTGATTATACAGCTTTAGCCACCAGGACCCATTTTGGTAATCAATCCGATGCTGAAGTTACAGAAGCATAATTAATTGTATTATAAAAGGTTGTGAACGGGTCCATTCTCCACTTTCTCTTCTTTCTCTTGGGAATGTTGACTTCATGAGCTGTGTTATAACAATTGGTAACACTCAATGTATTAATGTTGAAGAAAATAAATGATTCTTCCCCACGGTGCCTTCAGAGGAAGAATAAAATCCTGGAAAGGGAGCAGTGGGACTCTGGAACACATGCCGCCATGCATGATTAAACAAGCTGTTTTCCACTCTGTCCCCTGTACCAGGCTTTCCACATACTTACAGCCACCAAGTCACACATGACAGGCACTTAGGGATGCATTGGTGCATTCCCTTCTTGGGGTAGAGCACTCCATTTTTTTTTTTCTCCCTGTCTTTTTTTCTCGTTTTGTTGTTAGTTGCTACTGCGATTCTATGGACCACAGTAGTAAAATAAAATCTGTCCCTGAAATTGCCCTCACATAAATGCTGCAAACGCCATCCCTTTGTGATTCAAATAAAATTGGATTTGGGTTAAAATTGCATACAGAAGTGTTCCTACTAAGAAGGTTGTGATGCTTTCCCAGCAAAGTTGCTTAAGAGGCCTTAGCAGAGCATGCAATAATTGCTTAACTGAAATGGTGGGAAGCAAGCTAACCTGCTTTCACCTCAAATAATTGTATATTGAGGTGTATGTTGGATCCACAATTTCTTGGGTTCTATGTATGTCTTTCTTAAATATTCCAGGGGAAAAGATAGCTTTGGGCTGTATGAATGTTTTAGTTCCTATGTCTGTACTTATTGTAAGGGACTATTATGATTATACCTAAAACAATTTAATAGATTAGGTTTAAAACAAAGGTGTGAATTATCTGATATAATTTGAGAAGTCACTTGCATTAGTTTTGTGAGTAAATGGATGGAGAGATACTGCCTGACATTTCATAACTAATCATATGCTGAGAGTTAGTAGTTGTCATTGATGAGTCAATGATAAGACAATCGATAGAAGTAATGTAAGACTTCTTCAATCAACTTTCTGTATGCATTCTGACATAATGCATAAAGGAACAAAGACATTTTTGCAATGGTCATAATTATGATCAATAGTTTAAATCCCTAATCTTTACCAGAATTTACTTGATTTTTTTGCATATTACAAGCTAAGTTTAATAGCAAAATGCAATGACTAGTAATATATTTCTGTTCATATTTAGAAATAAGCTTTTAGCTTACTATTATACTCTTTAAATTATTCAGAATTTTTAGCCATTAATTATAACATGATCCAGAGAAAAAGAAGATGCTTATTTTTTGTCAATTTAAAGATTCAAAAAAGGAATATGAAAATCATCACTTTTTTATAATTGAATATAACTTGGGAGGTTTCTACACTTGCTGTTAAGCTAGGTTTGAAATCCATATATTCTTGAAGCAAAATAAAAAGATCTATGATCATCTTTTTAATGTTATTCTAATTTTTTGCTGTTTAGGAAAAGTTTATTAAAATTAATTTAGAATAGTCTATAGATTTCCATAAAGGAAATCCAGACTTTTGACTCATGCCAAAATGCAAAATATGTCAAAAATCACTTAAAGATGTTTACTTTTTGAAAATGAAGAGTATATACTTAAATGCATAAATTAAAGGTATGTTAACATCATGGTAGACTATAACAAAACAGAACTTTAATGGTTCACTTCAAGAATGAATTTTAAACATAAAATTTTATCCTGTGTGTTTAGGCATTTCAGCCATAAGGAGTATTACTTATGGACTGATATATCCATAACTAAAGTGTGTATGTTAAAGGTAGGCTGATTAGGAAAAACTTTGTTGAAAACTCTTGTGCATGTTTTATAATTATAAGAACAAAATTGCCCATAAAGTAGCATAAGTTATAATGTTCCTTAAAAATCCATTCACAAATCATTTGAAAAAAATGTGCAATTGATCTTCTTAATTAAACAGTTAATTTTTAATTGCTAGGCATCTGGCTATAATTCATTTACTCCTAATCTTTGACAAATCATTGATTTTCTTGCATGTTTCTATAACATGGATAATAGCCAGACAAAGGTAAGGCATGTTAAACCTACCAGAAAGGGGTACATTTTATAAGACCAGGGAATGTCATTTTGGTCTGTCATAGTTTAGATACTTATTTTTAATGATCTAAGAAAGATGTTTAACTCAGGCTTAATGGAAATTCCATACCCAATTTTAAATGACAGAATATTATAATGTAGAAATGAGAATGAAATCCAATGTACTAACAAGTTAACCTAAGGAGTGTTATGACCTACAAACTACAATTTTCATTCAGTGCTATTCTAATACTATCAGAATTATGATACTGCTGCACCAAGGCATGGGGTATACCTATAGCTCCTCTAACTTTGTCCTGTGATCTTCTCATTTGTCTGTTTTCTTCCTCCACCAAAAGCCCATTGTTACATGCTAGAGCCTCTGTAACAATCACTTGTACCTAAATATTATGCAGCCGTAAAGAAAGATGGAGACTTTACCTCTTTCATGTTTACATGGATGGAGCACATTCTTCTTAGCAAAGTATCTCAAGAATGGAAGAAAAAGTATCCAATGTACTCAACCCTACTATGAAACTAATCTATAGCTTTCAAATGATGGCTATAACCCAATTATAGCACAAGAATATGGGGAAAGGGGCAAGGGAGGGGAGGTGGGGGAGGATGGGTGGAGGGAGGGTAATTGGTGGGATCACAACTACGGTGCATCTTAGAAGGGTACAGGTGAAACTTAACTAAATGCAGAATATAAATGTCTTAACACAATAACTAAGAAAATGCCTTGAAGACTATGTTAACTAGTTTGATGAAAATATTTCAGATTGTAAATGAAACTAGCACATTGTACCCTATGATTGCGTTAATGTACACAGCTATGATTTAATAAAAAAGAAAAGAAAAGAGACAGTTTATTACCTTGGCAGCATTTTCTCAAATTTCAGGACTTACAGCTTCTTCATTAACTACATTTTGATCATATGCAATGATCTAGATTTTTATGAATTCTTTTTCAAATCTAAACAATCTCTCATATTACTTCAAAACTGTGCCACCAGGGCTGTCTATCCTGGGACAATTGCAGAACCTTGGTGGAGTAGGACATGCAAGCCCCACTTCATCTCAGCACAGAACACATTTGTTTCTAAAACATGTACAGAGCATCCCCCTCTGGCCGAAGCTGTATCGGAGTTCATTGCCTATTGGTTTTCCACTCACTTGCAATATGCAATCTGCATTTCTTTTAAACTATGCTTCTCCGTTTCTTTTTTTATATTTAATTTTTTAATTGAGGCAAAATATAGGTAACATAAGATTTACGATCTTAACCATGTTATCATGTATAGTTACAGTGGCACTAAGTGCGTTCGCACTGTTGTACAATCATCACCAACATCCATCCATGGAACTCTTGATTTCACAAAACCAAAAGCTCTGTCTCCATTAAACACTAACTCCTCATTTCTCCTTTGCCTCAGACTCTGTCACCCACCATTCTAGCCACCCCCCACCTTTCTTCACGTTATTGTTTTGCTGAATTTCCAACACTGTAATCTGTAAGACATAGTAAAAACGAGTCTAAGAAATTCCCTATGAAGTTGTCACACTTGTAGGTCATCCCCAGGGGACAACATTAAAAACACCTCAAATGGATGCATTGGCAGTGGTCAACTCTGAGTCACTGTGTATAGAGTGCTGCCAACTGAGCTAAATTCAGCTCATTTTTATTTCCTAGATGCCATTCTGTCCTCCCTTCTCCCACATACCCTTCTCCCACATAAGCCCTAGTCCTCTACTCTTCCTTTCTGTCCTTCAAAAATATGACACAAAAAAGAACAATAGTATGTTATAGGAGAAAATCACATTTTATCAAGTAAGGCTAATAAATTGAAAAATGTCAAAATATATGCTTAGAATCTGTGTGCAATCTGTAGGTTTTATGAAATTCCAATAATGATGTGGTCATGTGGGCAGTAATGTCTTAATTTAAGATAATGGTTAAATAAAAGGACTTTAGATTCATCAAGAAGGCTACAGGCAAATGTTCAGTACAACAACCCGTTAGTCACCATCTGTATTCTATTTGAGAACTGTATCATTTTTATATCATATTCCTATCAAACGGTCGTTCCTCAAAAACAATAGAACACCACCACAGACCCTGAAATATAATATGTCAGGGCAAATACACATTCCTCTATATTCTTTTGGAAAACGACTTCAGGAAATTTCCTTTCACAGACATTTCAGTTTTGAAGCAGCATTTGCCAGATTTGGTTTGATATAAAATGATGGAAGCTTCATTTGAGGACATTGACACTGATAATTTCTTAGCTTCCTTAACAACATCAAATTCAAATGCATCCAAAGAATATTAATAATTTTAGAGATATATTTGAAAAATATCGCTATTTTCTTATGTAAGCTATATATAAATAATACTTGTAACAAGTTTCAGATATATGTGTTGCTTTTACTCATTAAACTGATCCACTTTTTTTTTTCTTTGCCCAAATATTATACAAGGAACTTGTGGCTTATTTCATCAATTTTTAGGCCAGGGCAGAATTTAATGGTATAACTAACATTTTGTGTGGTTAATACAGTTCAATGTTGCTTCAGCTAAAAATGTATGTATTTTGCCTTTGATTTGGATGCATGTAAACCAAATCATTTAACTAACAAGCAACCTCTTTTCATTTGAACCAGAAATCTGTAAAACCATTTTAAAAGGTTATACTTATGATTGCAGTATGTTTACAGAAAGAACCATAGAAAATTAACTCAAAATACCAATAAAAAAAAAATCACAGCAATCTGTTTCTTGTCATGCAATGATAACATCAAACACCTCTTTTAGTTTATAAGGATGATGGCAGCTGAAGGGTGCATTTGATTTTTCTACATTTAAGAAACATATTTATCAATTTGATGACAATTTTTTCTGAAAGTAAAATTTTATTTCATTTTCTCAAATCAGATAAAGTTTCAGGTATTTTATTCTTAATTTTCTACTTATGTATATTGGCTATTTTTTTTTTTTTACTAGTTTCCTTTAAGAGCTCCACATTGGGATGTCAAAAACTGCTTGCAGAAATGAAAGTATCCTCATTATGCTAATTTAAGTTCCACTGATAGGCATGTTCTGTTTTATAAATTACATCCTCTTGTCAGAAGTCAAAATGTATTTGAATAACTTCATGGAAATTGTCACTAGGATTTAAAATTGTGTGCCTTATATACCATTGTTGATTTAATTTGTGGATTTAAATATGGACATGTATTTATTTTAAAATGTGTGCATGATTATTTTATAACAAATGTTACCTAAATGAAAGCTAGATGTGAGTATAAATTTCATGTATATTTTGATAAAGTTTTACCTTTATAAATGCATTTTAATTTTTTTGTTTCATCAGATATGCTAACTACTCATAGTTGCTGTATATTTTAGTGCCAACAAGTTTGTTTCCTACATACTGGGAATTTTCCTAAAGGGTAAAATAAATATACATGTTTTCACAAAATTATTAAAATATCAAAAATTAAAATGAAAGAGGTTTTGATTTGTGAAAATCATTTCCTGTTCACTAAGAAGAAAAGCACTTTCAATTTGCATTTACATGTCAGATGCTGGAAAATAAAATGCAGTTTTCATTGAAATTGAGAATATTTACAAATATCTAAATGTTGAATAAATGATTTTTTTAATGCAAGCTAAAAAACTGACAATTTTAAACGTAATATTTAAACTATCACAAGAAATCTGGGAAAGAACGTAAGGCATATGCTGACATGATCATTTTATTAGAGAAAAAATGTATTACATTTCCTTTTCAACCACTCCTGATAAAAGATCAGATTTCATTAAAAAAAAAAAATACGCCTGAACAGAACATTTGGGTTGGTGCTCATTTGATTTTACTTTCAGAATGACCAGTACTGCTGTTAGAGTGATCTTTGATGTTACAAAAAGTGGAAAAATCAAAGTGAAGAGTTAAATCTGTTCATTTTTCAAATATATTAATCTTGTCAAGATAATATGTAAAAATCAATCCTTGAAATTTTTTCCAGAGTTCTTTCTCCTTTCTTTTATCCAAAATATGAAACCACTTAGGAGGATAAAGCAATGTGGATGACTTCAGAAAAAAAGTCTTAAGTTATATTTTGGCTAAATATACATTAAAATGGCCCGAGTGGACGAAGTTCGCATGGTTAAAAATGATCTGTTTGTGTAACTGTTGGCTTTTGTCATAAGTGCTTTTTATGTATGGCAGACTGAGAATTTCTTGTAAGGCTTTTTTAAAACAATTCAACTGAGTTTCAAACCCCTGACAGTAACAAATACAAATTGCACCAGCCCCCAAAAAATTGTTGGGGCTAATTTTAATATTAATGAATTCCTTACAACCTCAGTTCAGCGCTTTCGATTAAGCTTTAATTAGTAGCCAGAGGGGGATCCAAAACAAAAATAAGGAGTTGAATTGCTAATTAAGTTAGTTTGATGAGGTAGAGTTTTAGTAAAAGACCGTTGTTGTTAGCTGTGCAAGTTCTGACAAGCTAAAAATACTAAAGATTATCATTATTGTAACTAACATTCTGTATCACCAGCAGCTTTCTACACAGAGCAGACAGTTCATTAGAGTAGGGTGCTTTTGTCTGCCAGTACCAGAATTAAAGCCTTGTTAATAAGAGAACTGTGTCTGGGAACTAGAGCCCAAGACAAGCCCAGGAAACTTTAACTTTGACTGGTTATAAACTAACTAGCTATTAAACCCAATAGAATAAATCTATTCACTCCCAGGATATTTTGTGTTTGTTTTTGGTTTTGTTTGTTTGTTTGCTTGTTTTTGTTTGTTTGGGGGTCATTTGCTCCAGTCTCTACCAAAATCTTACTTATTAGAAACTGGTGTTGCAAAGGAATTTGCTTTCCACTCTGCTCATGGTGAATATATTTTATGTTCAGGTTCTGACCAACTTCCAAAATTCCATAATGAATTTGAAATGTAAAGGGAGCTAAAAACAGTTGAGAACCTACCTACTATTCCAAGATAAAATATTCCTTCTCACAGACCTCTGCTGATACTTATTGTATCTAAATAATGCCTGACAAGTTTATTTTAATTATTTAAATACTCTCAACAATAGGTTCTAGTAAAAAAAAGAAAAAAAACTTGGATGATTATTATTTCGAAGCTGGAAATTAACCCATTGGTATAATTGGCTAGTACAATTTGAATTCTCTCAATTCTAGTACAATTTGAATGCTCTTCTTGTACCCCAAAGACTACTAATTATCCCCCTGAAAGCTCTCTGGTGATGGGGATTCGCCCAGGCTGCACAAGAGGAATGTGAACCATCTTTTTGAGGATTGTGGAGAATGTAATTTGATTTCTCCATACTCCACTGTTTTCTATAATTTGTATTTTATACTTTTGCTTAAGGTTTCAAAGTCTACAAACCCAATAACTTAGGGATAAGAGAAGACAGAAAAATAAATGATATTGTTTCTGAGGTATTAAATATAAGCCTGGCTATCGGAGCCGCATGGCAGTCGCGAATCGTAATCAGGTACTTTGACTTAACACTGTTTTGTTTTATAATAAGGTGGTTGCCATATGTTGGAAAAACCTATCTGCCTGTATCTGAGGGGCTCTGTACCTCTGTAACAAATCCAAAAACTCATTTTATAATACCTTAAATCTACCCATTGTAATGTAGCTCCACAAGTGTAAATCCACATCAAACTTTGCTCATGAATGTGGCTGGAAGATTACGTATATTATCATTGAAAGCTAAAGGGAAGCAGTGAATTAGAATGCAGTGGATCTAGCAAAAATAACTTTCAGTAAATCTTCTTTTAATGCATAGTTTACAATTTTCTTTTGCTCAGCATGAAACTGATTAAGATCCCCCCTCTAAAGAACATTTCCCCCTTACATAGATGCATTGTTTAATATAGTTACATTCCCCCAATACTTGACAAATCAGAATTTCAATGCTGCAAATGTGATGCTTGTTTAACGGCAGCAGAGAGTATTAATAATTTATCTATTTGAATGGAGAATAGGTTCCAATTATAGTATTTCACATGGTGCAACAACCCAACACACATTCTCTTAGTGGTGAAATCCTCAGCGTAAGCAACTTGCAGATATCTGCTACAGGAATTCAGAAATTGATACACACAGTTAAATATTTTCATCAAATGTTACGTAAGAGATACAATATAAAGGATGAAATATGGGGAGTTAAAATTGAAACAAGTAATAACAATAAAAAGAAAACTAGGAAAAAAGTTTTTTGGAAACCAACACTGTTGTTTTCTTAAGATAAACTCTGTGCTGGAAAGCTGTAAAATTATGGATAAGAATTAATTTTCAACATTTGATTTTGCAAAAAACTTTCTCTTTAGAAAAGGCACACGGTGGGCGGCGCAAAGGCACACTGTGGGCGGCACCCGTGTCTCAGTGGGTTGGGCCCTGGCCCCATATCCTGAGCGTGGCAGGTTCAAACCTGACCCTGGCCAAACTGCAATAATTAAAAGAAAAAAAGAAAAGAAAAAAGAAAAGGCACACTGCAATTAGGTTGAGGCAAAGTATATAGAAGAAAATACTTCAAACATTAAAACTGTTTTTAATTATCTAGCTCATAACCTACTATTATATCTCTAAGATATTAAATAGATTAGTCCAGCAAGTGAGACTCATCTTAAAGTATTAACAAACAAACAAAAAATAAATAAACCTACTGTTGAAATGACTTTCAAAATGGTAGTGAGGGTCTTCTTTTACCAATACATTGTTTTCTCGTTTCCATATAGACCAAATATAAAAAGAAATGCAAAACAGTGATTTTAAAAGTAGAAATGGAAATTGTTATTTCTTGATTTAAAAATACCATATCTCTAAACACTTATGAGAGTTTTGTTCGCTTTTCTGGAGGGTATTAAAAGATGTTGTTTAAAGTAGGATTTTTTCTTTTATCTCACAGGAATATCCCTGACTTCAGACACGCAGAGTTGAACATCAGGTATATCAGGAGAGTTATACTCTGTGACTCGGAAGCAAAGAATATTTAAAATTCCATAATGCTACATTGTTAGCAGATTTATTTTATTTATATTTTTAAAATTTTATCTCATAAAATTTTACCTTTTATATCATTCATTAATATAACTTTTATGGTATGCATAAAAATATACACCCTCTATGAAAAAAAAAATCAAACATGTGCTCCAAAGAAATATCATAGAAATGGCTCGGTGCCTGTGGCTCAGTGGGCTAAGGTGCCAGCCATGTAAACCTGAGCTGGCGGGTTCGAATCCAGCCTGGGCCCACCAACCAACAATGACGGCTCCAACCCAAAACAAAAATAGCCAGGCGTTGTGGCGGGCGCCTGTAGTCCCAGCTACTTGGGAGGCAGAGGCAGGAGACTAGCTTGAGCCCAGGAATTGGAGGTTGCTGTGAGCTGTGATGCCACGACACTCTACCCTGGGCGACAGTTTGAGGCTCTGTCTCAAAAAAAAAAAAAAAAAAAAAAAAAAAAGAATTCACAGCTTGTTGAAATTGAAATAAACATCTTAGAGTAGGATATAAATTGTATTTGAATTTTTAGGATAAAACTTTGGACTCAGGTGTACCCCA